>JABXJD010000037.1:2582500-2842500 GCA_013375575.1 Percina caprodes
AGGCACTTGAAAAAAAAGACACAAAGTGGATGTTTGTAGTTGAAATCACCTGTCAACTGAATAATGAAACTCACTACTATTATTATATCTGTCTACTTCATCAAAATGCAATATTGACTTATGGGCTGCAACTTACTATTATTTTCATTATCGGTTTAACTGTTGTTTATTTGTATAATTGCTTTGTCTATAACCTTTTCCAACGTGATGGAATGATTGAAGATTGAGAATATTCATACTGGACAAATTGGAAACAGTGATTTAATGCTATTTTTGCTTCAAAAAGTACTTAAATGATTATCAAAATAATTTGTTTGATTTTAATTTAAGTATTTTACTTTTCTTTCGATTAAACATCTAATTGTTTAATCTCTGACTGGCAGATATATACTGTATACAGTATATATGACAATTATTGGTAATCGTGACATGTACAAACCAATTGCGATGCGGAAACGTTTTATGGTTGTCATTTTTAGATTCTCCACCTCAACATTTTGCAAAGGGTACTTGGGCTTATTGAACATATTCTGCTAAAAAGCTGAATTACAAATTTGAAAATGTGTGGGGTGAAAATGACTAAAATGTCTGTTTCAATCTCTAATAGTCGGCTACAGGTTAATACTCCGAGCTCAGTAACCAATCCGGCTTGGCATTGAAATTATATTGCTGACCTCAGAGCAGTTGGTTAAGCAGTAGGGTCACCGGAGAGGAGCAGAGAGCAACTCGACTCTGACATGGAAAAGAGAGGTTTCTTTTCTTCAATCAGTCTCTTTATAAATGCACTGACAGCCTCACTTCCCGCCTCCTCCACACATGATTCTAGCACTCCCCACACAAACACATTCACACACCCACTGCATACCTCCAGCTCTCAAATGTCAAAAACACATTTTTCTAAGAAAAAGCACGAGTGGCCCAGCAGCATCACCCCAAACCTAAACTCACAACAAATTATTTCACTCCTTCAACACATTTTCAGCAGGTGATGTGTTGATGTTCACACCTTATTTGGGGAAATACATTGACACTATGCTTAAGGTTTACACAGTGTAGCCCTATTTAGACTGGATTAGTTTTCAGGAAAATGTACATAAAGTAATTGCTAATACTAATAACTAAAAATGACGTGTTAATGTTAATGAAAGGCGAGGACAAATGTGCTTCATCAGTCTCCATTCATGGGCTGCCATCGCAACAAAGATGTATCATAATGATCAAACATAATTTCTGCAACTGACAGCAAACTTGTTTAAACAATGACAATATAGAAAAAGGAGACGACGGTTGCATCTGGGCCAGAGTGATGTCAGTTTGGGGTTAAGGCCAGATAAGAGTGTGCAGAGCCCCCAAAAAAGTGACATTATTTGCAAATTAACTCAGAGTTGTCTTTTCGGATGGGACTAGCTGTGGCTTTATCAGGTTATTTGGGAGGTAGAGATGGTCCGATACCATTTTTTTCTTCCTGATACCGATTCTGATACCTGAACTTGCGTGTCGGGCCGATACCGAGTACTGATCCGATACCAGTGAGTTATATATTTTATTATGTTTTAACAACTGTATGCTACTATCCCTGTATGGATGTGATATGATTTCTATCTTTGTTGTTGGTCTGGCTCAGGTTAAAGTCTTTGTGAAACATGAACAAACAAACAATGAATGTCACAGAACTTTCTTTTATTATCCAGATTGGAAGTCAGTTATAATGGAAAAAGAACATAAATAAACTACTTTAACGTAGATTTTCTTTAGGGATTTATCACATGTATAATATCGGTGCATAAACTCCAGTACTTCCCGATACTGACACCAGCGTTTTAGGCAGCATCGGAGGCGATACCGATGCCGGTATCGGTATCTGAACATCTCTATTGGGAGGTCCGAGATTAAGCCGGTCGCTAAAATCTGCACAAATTAATGACATTTAATATTTACACCAAAATGTCACCAAAATTTAAAGACATACTTCCAGTTTTGATTACATTTCACCACATCCCCCCATCCAACTAATCTCATGCAAATGGGGTTTAAAACAAAGTGGTTTTACTGAGAAATATATGCAAATTAAGAAAACACCATTAATCCTTAAGGGGAGCATTTCTTTTTTAATTGTATGTAAGGAAGTAGACTTGGCTTCAGAAGTGGATAAGGGGCAAATGAACTAAGGCCCTGTATCTATATATTTATTTCAATCTAGCAAATAACACATTATTATGAAAGTGGTTATTAAGCTTTCCAAATCAATTGTATTTTTATTTTATTAAATGCTATGTAAATCCCCACATTGTTAAACACCACTGAAAAATCACATTTAGTTTTTGCTGATAGAGACCTCATTCACAGAGCTGTAACTTTTTGCCAACTCATCGATTAGTCGGTTGACGGGAAATGAATCGGCAATTATTTTGATAATGAATCCGATTATATTCAATTTCACAGACTGAAAATCTCTGGGTTGTGGACTGAGGACGTCACATTTGACTTAAGTTAGTTACTGTGGTTTTCTTTTTTTTCTGATCTTTTAGAGGCCAGGTATTTATTCAATTAATCAAGAAAAGTAATCTGCAGATGAATCAATGATGAAAATGATAGTCGATAGCCGCCCCAGCACATTCTCACTGCAAAAGGAGTTTGCTGTGCAGCTTGAGTAGTATCTGCGCTCCTGCAGGTACAAGCTCCAACAGTCAGAGAGTCTCACTGGCTCATTATATTCAATCATTACTGAACACAAATAACAGACAGTTTCTATTGTTTTGACTCAAGTTTTTTTTTTGTAGAAAATTCATGTAGAACCTCATACAATTAACTCAGATCTGCCAGTAGTAGAAGCACCTCCATTCCCACATTCTGCCACACAGCTGTTACGTTAATGTCTTGTTTTATATAGGGAGACTTTGATTTTAATCACAAGAACATTACTGTAAATCAGACATTTTGCATCACTGCTGCTGCTCTCCTGACTTTCTGATTTACACTTTGTTACTCACTTACTTTACACTCAGTGCATCTTATTGATTTAAAAGCTATTAAAAGTTACATGCTTTCTTTCAGCTGTGACTGTTTTTCCACGATGACAACTTCATGACTCGCTTCACGTACACTGAACCCTGGTTTTATCACCTTCCTCAAGTTGATTCATTGAAAAGTTAGAGGTTTTGTCCAACGTATAGCACATTTTTGTCCCAGATCCAGTCTGCTTTGCATTACCTATACAATACATGGTAAGCACATGGTCTGCATTCTAACTGTGGACCGTTTGTGTGGTCTCTAGTCACTCGTGCCTGACATGCATTAATTCAGGACTGTAATGTGCACTCTGGAAAATATTGAATTTTGGCTTGAGTGCTGTGCTTGTTCACAAAATCATCAAAGAACAATTTTTTCAATAAAGTATGTTTAACTTTGGTGTGTGAAATTGTAAAGCACAAATCACTACATACAAGGCTGAAATCAATATCAAAATATTAATACAAATATGTTGTTGACATGAAAACACATTGACAATTCAATAATCCCACAACAGCCTCTAAAATGACCACCATTGAATTAAGTTATTTTTCAACAACGAACATTATAACTGCCATAGAGTTAAGATGTATTACACATTCCCTTGCACCTCAGTGCATTTTTGACCAGTGCTAGATGATTTATAATAACAAAGAATAATAAACTAGAGCTCAATCAACTAGATTTAATTAGTCAATCAACAGAGCATTGTTTGGCAACTACTTTGATGATGAATTAATCGTTAAAGTATATACTGTTTTTCTCTGGTTCATATTGTAATCTGTATATTGTTGGATATGGACTGGCAAGCTATTTGAAGACATCACATTGGATTCTGGGAAATTGTGGAGTCACTTGTGACTATTTTATAACAATTTATAGAGCTGTGAATCGAGACAATAACTTCAAATTAACTAATAATGAAAACAATTGTGAGCTGCAGCCCTAAAATGAGGGCTTTAACCCTAAAGATCAATGTGGAAGAGCTTTAGTGAGTAAAAACCTATTGACATATAAATACCAAGATGCTAATGAGTAGTCTAGGTGACTTTAGTCTCTACAAGAAGTGTGCAATGTTTTTGAAGAAGTCCCTGCTTGTGTGAGAGCTGAAGGAGGTGGCGATCGAGTACACATTAATTCATGAAACCACCGTAAAACGTGGTTCCGCTACAGCTACAGTAAAATTAGTAATATTGTCTCAAGCACCTTGGCTATTACACAACGGTGTGAAGAAATTGTCAGTCCTAATGATTAGTGGAATTGTTGGGTCTTTATAAATTATAGAATGTGGTCTAGACCTACGCTATCTGTAAAATGTCTTGAGATAACTCTTGTTATGATTTTATACTATAAATAAAATGTATTGCATTGAATTAATGAGTCCCATGAGATGGCTGCCAATGCTAGTATAGAACAGTAGACAGTAGGCATTTTTTCTGCAGGTTGCAGGAACATGTGCAAAAAAACTCATTACACTGTATAATTTTTTCAGTTTCTCAGTGTTTTGCTTAAAAACTAGGTATATTTATGTCTTTTCCTTTGACAAAAGGTGTAAAGGGTACCCTCCTAATCGATACCTGCACACTGTAATATAATATAATATAATGTAATCAGCTGAGGCTGATTTATTGTGTGTTGCCAGTTATTCTACTGCTGAGTGTTGATCTGGTTGAAAATTGGCAGACTTTTCCTAAACTACCTACCTTTCTAAATTACCCTTCCTTTCCTACCAAACAGCTAGCGCTAGCTAGCTCTGGTTAACCAAGTGCTACCGAATGCTAAACAAGACATTTTCGGCAACCAAAATGTTCCACTTAATTTTCATGAACCGAAAACACACTGTAAGAGGCTTAAGGTTTGAAAACAAAACCACGCAAACAAGTTCACGGCTATTTTTATGTACACAATGCCGTAGATACGCTAAGGCTCTTTCCTGATTAACAGGTTGGCGTGTAGCCACACCCTAAAGCATCCCCAATGTCGTTTTTAAAAATAAATGGGACCATAATTTACAAAGTGATGATCATGCTGTATTGAAGAAGACTTGTAACTCGCGATTGAGACCATTATCATGTTAGGAAAGTGTTTACCGAGTAATGTAATAATACTGTAATAATTCAAGTGAAAAGTATGGTCATTTTCCCATAGACTTCTGTCCAATCTACCTACTTTATGCTAACAGTAGAGAAACCCCCTGCTGGAAATTTGATAAAATACAAAATAAAAAAATACAAGTTTAAAGCACTTCTGCATTGGCTTCACTTTTCAAGCCCGAAAGTTGTCGCCTGGCAGGGAGTAATGGAACAAGAAGGAGCAGTCACTGTAAGCTGTTAGATGAAGAGCTGCAGGCGATGGCTGCACTCCTAACTTCTCAGCAAGGTAACTAACTTTCACTTTCACAATTCGCAGACTCATGCCGTGTGCAGTATCAAATCATATCCCAGTTTGTCACAGAACAATGGAAAAGGGACAATTGTTGCCTGACTTCTTTATTAAAACGACAGTAGTTTGTTTTGCTGTCCCCAGTATTCTGGCACATGTAGTATTAATCCACATTTGCTGTTACCACTTGATGTTGCCAATAAACCAGGACTGAAATCTTAAGGATTGGCACTTAAAATCTTTTATAATTTTTTTTGCAGACAGATATCTGATAATTAAACTTTTCAACAGTCACCACAGATGCAACTGAAATTTAGTCACATTTTTAAAAAATGACAATCGTGAAAGGGAAAATAATGACATGTGAGTAGTGGCAGCTAATATGTCAATCTGACATTAGCACAAAATATGAATGTAAAATGAATATACAGTATACAACGCAGGAAAATAATTAGATGGGCTGCGGTTTTCTGGGTCATGTTTTTTGTAATAATCCAAAAAAAACTCCCGGAGATCCTGGAGGACACATAACTTGGTTATTTTCATTCAAAATGTTAATTGGAATTCAAATGCTTAAAATGCTTTATGATCTTGAATGAAATCATGCGTGTACTGTCCTGTTCAAAACTAATAGCATTTATTAGAGGCAGATTATTTTAAATTACAGCTTTGATTAGAAACATCCCTTTGTAGAGAAACAGTATTTCACCAGTTTGTAAAATATCAAGCTAATATCCTTTTTCCAGTTTGGCTGTATAGAGTGGGAAGTGAGCCATGGACTTAATATGCACATGTGCTGTAGGCCTGGACGGGTTTCATGCTTGTTTTCAGTTCAAAGTCGTTTTTCTCAGTATTGGTTTCTATTAATTTGTCCACCCACTCGGTCTGTTCCTTTGGAAACAAAGACACAGGCATCAATCTGCAGCATTTCCAGTGGGAAATGGGAACTGGTTGGACTTGTTTTTCTTGTTTCTTTGTCTATAATTACTTTCTTGTTCTCTTCCTTTCTTGCCTGTAACAGTCTCAGGGTTATTATTATTTAAGACTTACTACCCCTGATTCAGTTGTAACACTTAATTTTCATTTTGAAAGATGGACCACTGCAGGTTTACCGGTGGGCTTAAAATATCTCTTCCTACATAGCAGTTAGATTGATCCCTGCTGAGAAAGAAAAAGCTGAAACATCTCTTTCTTACGGACCCCTCACTTGTGCAACCTGAACTTTAACAAGTCAGAATAGATAAAAATACAACAAAATTACACAACCTGCCTCCAAACATAAACTAGATAAGTTTCCACAAATTTGGGTCAAATCTTGGAATGCAACAATGACCAGACTTCATGTCGTAAATGCACCAAATGTGTGAGACTGTTTACAGGGGCAAATGGAATGATTTTAGGCAGAAAAATGTCCACATCTCTAAAATGAATGTTTAAATGGAGCCTAGAATGTATCTAAAAGGACATTACTGCTGAATCTCAGCATACCAAATTATACGCTTTACCAGCATTTCCACAATGTTTTTCTGCTTGTTCCATTGTAATGCAAACTGGAGGGCCATACAAGTGCGGAGAGACTGAATTGGAACAATGATGAAAGTGTGTGCTATAAGAATCAGGACAGCTGTCAGGGTGTACAGGCATACATTTAGTGGTGAAGGACAGATTTTACTGAAACGCAGCTATGTGTGTTAGACAGTCACTGTGTTTGCAGCATGTTTCATTCGTTGTCTTTGAGGCTCAAACTCTTTAAAACAAATTAGACTTGTGGCTGCACAAATTGAATCATACAAAAATATGAAACCTTTAATGTAACCTTCTTTCAAGATTCTTTTTTTGAAAACTACTTCAAAACCTTCTTTTTGCCTCAACTATCTCCTCGCTGAGAATAATTGTTAAGTACTTACATAGCCCAACAAAAACAATCATTCTGTGCAACATACATTAAACGCAATTAAAAACGTTTTTCATACAGAATAGCACATTCTTGTCACTGATCTTCCTTGGAGACGGTGTAATACTCCCACACCGCTGACATTTTTTCTTATGTACAGTATATTTGTAAGATGCACACCGCACCCGTTGCCCTCTTACGTCATACCAAAGTTGGAGCCCAATGTGACAACAGTCCAGACCTCAAAGATATCAGTTTACAGTTATACAAAACAGAGAAAAGCAATAATCACCAAATAATTTCAGTTTTAGTGGCCTAGTCACCTTCACGTCACATTACTTGAAACATACCATATGTCTATTAAAAATAAAAAGCCGAGCCAGAGTGATGTGTGTACCCCCATATAAAGCAACAAATAGTAAGCAACCAACACACAGCCACCATACCATATCCAATGCTTCAAAAACTGATAAAATCCTTCAGTAGATGCAATGCCTTTCTCTGCTGCCAAGATTCCCTTGTGCTGTGTGGCTTAGCCCAACAGTAGTGTGAAGGATGCATGCTTCTCTTATTTTATTTTCAGCCCCCCGCCTCCGTTTTTTTTCCTCCTCCAGTACATCATTCCTTTGGGTGTTTGTGCGGTGTCCCTTAGTTACCGGTTAAGAGAACCAGCAGCTCAGAGAGTTAAAAGCCTGCCCGGTCCGCTCATACCAACAAGGCCATCAATAATTCACCCTCATCGGGAAGCATTATCTAACAGCAATATAAAAATTTAAACATGGTGGGTGACAACACGGAAGCATGAAGAAAGTGCTCCGTAAGAGGACACTTGAGGTGGCAACAATGTTGGCAACAGATATGTTGAAGTGGAGGCAGAGGGAAGACGTGTCAGCCGGCCCTGTGAGGCTGACTTAACCATTACACATAAAAGTCAGACTAGTGCTGGACGGTATACCGGTCTCTAAAAGTATTTGCTGTATGATGTGAATTTTTCATATTCCGTAATACAAGTAATCCGCGGGATAATTTTGAACGGGAGCCCTGTTAACTGCGTACCCTTCTCAATCATGGTAGTAACTTTATAACACAACAATTAATAACCCCCAACTAACTCTCTTTAACAGGATAAAACACCATAGCACATAACAATTTGTTTAAAAAAAAAAAAAAAAAAGGGACATCATTTTGCCACTGTTGTTGCCCATCGCTCTAACATTACTTGGTTGCGCTAACATTACTCTGCTGTGTAACATTAAAGAGATGTCACTTCAAGCATGGAGTGGATTATGAACGCAATAACAATCCACCTACAGGCCTGCTACAGATGGTTGAGAAAGACGGGTTCAGAGCAATGATTAAAACATTGAATTTAAGATGCTTTGCCTCGCTGAAATATGTCTGCCAACCTACTAACATTATTCAAACACTGAAGAAGGCTGACAGCGGAGCTACGCTCAGTCGCCCACTTTTCTACAACAACCTTACTTAGGTTGGTTTATACAACTATCTTACAACTTTGATGTTTTTAAAGAGAAACAATGTTAAAGTTGTTTGTAGCTGTATTCATTTGATTTAAGTTTATTTTACTATTTTGCAGTTTGCACAATAAAATTAGTTTAGATTCTGCAACTGTTTCCTGCATTCTCCTTTATATAACATTATTGTATAATGTTGTGGAGCCAAGCAAACCCTATAGTAATCCATTTTCGTAAGATGATCATATTGAAAATGTACTCCTGATAGTAGAATAAACCATTAACCTATATAAAAGGTCCAGTCAAGCAAAAGAAGGAAAATACCGTGATATACTGTGAAACCGCCAGAATTTAAAAAAATTCCGAGATACAAATTTTTGGTCATACCCCCAGCACTAAGACAGATGAAAAAAAGACAAGAAGGCACATCTCCTTTCCCCTTGACCGGCCCTGTGTGAGTGCAGCACAGAGGTGGAAGCATTTGCTCGGCTGTATTAACGCCCAGGCTCATTCTCATTGACAGTGAAATCCCTCTAAGCCTAGATCAATTACATCCAGCTCTGCTGTAATTAAAATGTCCTAACAAAGGTCTTAGGAGCACAGGACAGAAACCTACCCATTAACAATAAGCTCAGTCCAATCTATAACACCATCTCAAAGAAAGTAGCCTAAGATTAGATTCAGGCTTTCTTTGGACATGCAAAAAGCATCCATGAATGGCTGTGGTGCTCAAAATCACCAGCTGTTTTTTAATTCCTTACGTCATGATAGTAAGATAATGTATTAGGTACACAAGCTCACATTAAACACTATTATTCTGCAATTTGATTAACTATTTACAGAAGTACATAAAATAAATAACTAATTTTTCTATAGTACTAAAGAAACCTGTGCTTGGTTTTCTAGGCCTGACTCGGATGAAAACAAATTATTTGTTCTCTTAAGTACATCTGATGCTTGACTATGCTCTGCTGAGAAACGACATAATGCTTATGAGTCTCCTAATTAAAACTCAGCAGTGGAGTGATTAGCAATCACAACTCCACTCTTCAAATATCAAGATCTGATTTGCTTGGCTGATCAACAACAAGCTTGCTTCTCTCACTGCAACTCACACAGCCTGCAGTCTCTCTCTCTCTCTCTCTCTCTCTCTCTCTCTCTCTCTCTCTCTCTGTGCTAAGGAGGCTTTTGAAATGGAGCAAAGCAGCACAACTATACCAGGAAGGGCTCAGCTGAGCCTGGTTTTATTACACACCGCTGCTGATGAACGCTTAAATGTTTTTGGATTCACATGATAATTCATCATAGTATGAAGTATAAGACATAAATAAAATTACTTATGGCAGCCACCAAAATTAAACTTGAAAGCTGTCCCCTCGCTGCGCTGAGGAAGGACTATTCCACAGAAAGAGAGCAAGATGGCTGACTGCACTGACACGTTGTGAAAACACGCCTTGCCATCCTAGGTAATAGATTCTCTTTGCTGTGTGACTCCCAACACTTCTCATCTCCTGTGACAACGCCTGCCAATCAAGGCCCAGGGAACGTTCAAGGGCTTTGACAATATATGTTCACCTTGAAAACACATTGGCTTCTTTGCAAGACACCAAACAGACATTGAATAGCCATTAGACGTGGCAGACTACAGGTGATCCTGTGCCTCTTTTTTCAATAGGCTCTCTGAAAATTGGCATTAAAAGTATTATATATATATATATATATAGATAATGACACAACTGAACAAATGCAGCAATATTTTGTATGTGGACAGTGCACTAAATGTGGAAGGATTTTATGATCATTTTAGAGAATCTGCCAAAAAACTTATAAAATATAATATAAAATATTCAATTAAGCCTTTCAATACAGCATCAAACTGGTTCTTCAGTAAACAAATGTACCTATGCTGTTCATGTGTAGGCATTTAATAGAAAAATTTGAGTGCCGGCCCTCCGGATTTGGAAAATAAAACGTGAATTTGGGTGTATACCTGTTACATTACACAATGTCTTTCTTTTCAATTCAAAATGAGAAATAACAATGTTACACCACATCAGCAGAGTGATTTGCATTTTTATGTGATTCATGAATAGCAAGGAGGACAGGGAGAGATTTTCTGCAGTGAAGCATGGCCTGAACCTCAATTTCTGGAGAATTATATGATACTATTTAGGAATTTGAAGAAGAGAGAAGCATTTACTCAGTTGAAGACAGATGACCTGTCAGATACACCTAATACCAACACAAAGCCCTCAGCCTTTAATCTGCACACTTCCTGTGACCTATACTATGACAGAACCAAATAAACCACACTATCTTTGTATCCCCCTGAGACAGAGTAGTGTCCTCATATGCTAATGTCAGCTAGTGTTGGAGAAGAAGCTCCGAGGGCGGCCCAGACAACTCACAGGTCAGTGCTAATCTTCTGATATATGGTGCCTAAAGACCCGGACACATCCATCACACACTGCCAACGGCTCCCAACTGGGAGAGATCTGCACACACCAAAGGGTTAACACACATCCCAAAGAGACCTCTGATGATCCATCACTCAAGAATCAGCCTCCTTTTGAGCAGGAGCATCCTTTAACCACACAGAGAGGGTAGCTTTCCAAGCAGAGGCTCTGCAATGAGAGCCAGCATGACTGCTAGACCTAAGCTCCAAGTCTCTGTTGATCATTAAACATCCATTTTAAAGCAGTGGGCGAAAGTTAACTGTCATTTTAAAAACAGGAGGTGGTAGTACGGGAGAGATCCCCCCCCCCCAGTCGTATTTTCTCTGCTAAAAGAAGCAAGTACATGTATCTATCCATCGCGTTTACTACCCAAACACATAATCATTTGTTCCAGTCATCTGTCGCTTTATTTCTGAGGCAAGCCACAAAATAGCTACGGTGTCTTTTTGCAGTTAAATGACGAACTCACCCCAAAGCATTTTATAAAATAAAAAAATGCCCTTTGCTTTTTTTGGGAGGTTGGTGCGTCTTCACAGCATCACCGGTAAATGTCATGTTTGGTGTCAGCCCCTTCGGTATCAGACTACCTTCTAGACCATTTTGCAGTAACACTCACCCGGGAAGAAATTCATCCTAGTAGGAGCACGGATGCCAATGTCAGCACCAATAACAGCCTCGACAGAACAGAATGTGTGTACATCTCCTCTTCAGCAGCTTTTTAATAATTTGGCAACAACCAGGCTTAGCTCAACACACCACAGCGTGGTTTCCACTGACTTTTTCTCGACTCAACACACTCGCTATTAGTCCTGCCCTATCCTCCAACACATACACAGTGCAGAGGGGGCCCTATTGTCTTGAGTTTGTCAGAAGGAGAAGGAGAAGATATACAATGGTCTTAGAGGAGAAAATGCATTTTCTAACGAATTGTGTAGGTCTAAAAATGCAATATTTTCTTCTCTAAGACCATTGCAATCGTCATGTCTCAGCTACCATTATTCATCACTACCTGTCTCTGTCCATTTGTTTGTCCAACTTTTCAGAGTGAGCGTGTCAGGAACTAAACAAGACAGCTGTCAAACCCACCCGCCTTGAGTGAAGATAGCAGGTGAAGTCCTCTTTTTCTCCCCTTCCTGCTCTCTGGGTTCAAAACTGAAACTCTTGGCTCTTTTTAAGTTTTGTGATGTTATTTTGCTCGAACAAAGGAACGAGCAAGCTCTCTTCTCCAGCAGGTTGGGGAGCAGTTGGCTCATGTTATTACCCAGGAGCAGGACCATGAAGGGCCCAGCGAACCCTATTGCACTCCCAATGGCATTTTTTTACACTTTGTGTAATAACATGTCCCAACCTACACTTGTTCACTATTAACCTATGCTGATCCTACTTCTAAAGTAAGGGCACACACAAAGCAAGAAAGCACTTTTTATTCTTCGTTTTCTTTGTACTCACTCAAAATGACTATTTTCTTCTACTAAAGCTGTCTAAAATTGAAGAGAATATTATGCCATGTATCACAAGACAAAAAAAAAATCCATCAAAAATAAGCAGTGTCTTGCCGCATTCTTTCACTGATAGACAACAGCTGCACAGAATGGGGAATAAATATTATCTCTGCGACAGAAAAACAATCAGACACTGCTAGGTACTCAGAGTCGCTCACAAAGCTTGAATGCTCTGCGTCTTTACATCTACACTCACTGAATATGGAATTAAGTCATTTATTTTACACCTGAAGAAAGATTTATTTTGGCGCATTTGAGATGCTGTGAATAAAATACCAGTCAAAAGACATAAAGAGATTTTCATCAAGTTATTTATGCTTTTTATTCTATTTATATTTTTATTTGCCACCATGGACGCTGTGGGTTCTCATTCTTTAAAATAACACTACACAGACCTTTCTTTGTTTTAATGTTGTATGCTCTTGCTGAAAAATACTGGGGAAAATGTTCTAACAGGACAAAATCTTCTTAACATAAGCATGTCCCTCTAACATTTCCGCTAAATACATGGCTTCTGGTGTTTGATTTTGGCCAAGAAATTCTACCAATCCACACTAAATCTGTTTCCAACACAAACACTTGCTTCACACACACACACACACACACACACACAACTGCAGTGTCCAGCAATCCTGTCAGAAGCCACCACCACCACCACCACCACCAGCAGCAGCAACGCTATCAGAACAGCTTAGAAGAAGGGGGCTGGTAGCTCAAGTTCTCCCTATTGAAATGCAGACACTTTGATATGGAAATTGGCAGCAACAAAAACCCGCTAGAATTCACACTAGCATGCATTGAAACCATTTGCGCAATGTGAGATGAGATGGCACTTCCTCCCAAGACAACACAGACAAATGGACCAAACCAGCAAGTGTGGGACGAGTGAGAGACGGAGTGAAGGTAGAGAGTGTGGAGAGGAGGAGGAGGGAGGGAGAACATTTGTCCCACTCCTCTATTTGAATTCCTAAAACCCACTGTCCCAGCATTTGCTTCAAGAAATGGACTATGATGAAGTGCAGAGGATTTTTTCCAAGTGCAACATCTACATTCACCAGTAAAACATTGCATTATGGTCCATTGGCACGGGTACCTTTTCATCTTCAGGACTCACTGATAGGTGTTTCATTATCAAGCAGCCACATTCAACTTCATCCCAGCTAAGGAGACTTTTTTTATCTAGTCCTCCAAAATGGCTGGCATGACAGAAAAACTTCCCCGCCACGGTCAAAAAATGCTTGGATTTGTATGATGGCGAGGAAATGTCTAACACTCTGCATGTCTTATATAATGTTGCTTTTTTCTTAGATCAAAACTGAACAGAAAATGTTTTTGGTTTGCTCTGATGTCCAAAAACAACTGGATTTGGACAGAGTCATCATCTATACTTCACTGCATGAAAGCTGTTATATAAGTAAAGGCAGGGGGAAGCTCTCAGTTTCCTAACTTGTCAGTATGGCTTATATAAGGTTGCACCACTATCCTGATATGGCATTGACAGTATGAATTGTGTGTAAATGTTATTTAACCTTGATATTTTAGTCTGCCGTGGTCATGCTCTCCTGGGGTTTCTAGCTGAAGTCTATGCGGCCCTATCTCTAAAAGCTTAACATGAGCCTGAGATATGGTCCCTTCGCCTGTAAAAACTGTGTGTGTGTGTGTGTGTGTGTCATCATCCCACATGGCTGACTCAATTCTGTAAATTATACATGCTCTGTGAAATGATCTTATTTTATAGCCGCAAAATGGAGAAGTAAATGGAGACAGTAACTGACATCCAAGTACTTAGCTCCTGGTGTTCTGAAACTGGGTGGAGATGTTTGTGTGAGCCCTACTTTTTTCACCATTTTATCACACGGATTATTTTATAAATCAACTCCCATTTGGCTTTTCTTTTTATCCATATCCAGGACTTGCTTTGTCAGAATGGTCATTTCACATACAAAATATTTCAAAATAATTATTTGTATATAATTTGAATATATAATATAAGCATTTCACATTTGTATCACGTACAAAAGAATACATCCTTCAGTGGGATTTTAATTTAAATTAAATATAGATATACTTTAATCCACATGGAATTAACCTAATAGCCAAGCAAGTCCATGTTCATCAAAAGTCTTGAGGCTCCAAACACTACACAATAACATCGTATACTATGCACTTGATTTGCTATGCATTGATCTCATAACAACAGTTTTGAACTGCTGGAGGAGTAGTGGGCCCGGTTTCTGACATTTGCCTTATGATATCCTGAGTGTAAATACATGGTATTGATTTAGCAGAGGCATAACTCAGCATCACCCTTGAAAGACTAAAAACATCCGCTTTTAAAGGCTACTTACTGTGGTAAGCCGTGCCAAAATATGGATCCCGGTATGGAGTGTAAATTTCAGATCAACACCAGGAGCCCCCTCTTCTCCCTTTTTCAGAAGAGGCCCCAGAAACTAAGCACAAAGACGGCTGGGGCTCGGCTGCATGCTCCACTTTCTTCACAGAGGACAGATGGTGAGGTTTCCTGTGGCAGGTATCTGTTCCTCTTCAAGCCAAAACGCCCGGGACCGGACGAATAGCTCCATGGCGAGTCTGTCCAAAAGTAATGATCGTTACCTCCCCCTCCTTCCTCTTGTGCGTGCACCAAGGCTCCTTCCGACAGGAGCGCTACGGATAGACTGCTTTAAAAAGGAGCACTTGAAGGAGACGAGATGCACCCCAGTCTCGCAATAAAATCAAACTCCGAGCACGTCAAGTCTCTCTGTAAGATCTCCAGCGGCCTGGTTCACATATACAGCCCGAAGAGATATAGGCTAATAAGACTTATTCAGTCTAGCTTTCGGTGCGCTCCCGGTCGCTACCTCTGCGACTCATCCACACGCCGTGCAGACAGTCGGAGCTACAGCCGGACTGGAGGCAAACAAGGCGAGGAGAAACGGCGCACCGGTCCCCTGCTCTGCAGCAGCTGGCTGTTGAGGGCGCCACACAAAACCTGAAGCGGACTTCTGGCAAGGCACGGACTGGGTCCTAATGCTAATTATGACAGCCCCGATTAAAGCTAATATTAAACCCAGTTATCTTGTGTGGTCAGATTTCATGCATGAACACAACACGTTCGCTGTGTTTTCTCCAACCCATGTTACACAGTATTTTAATCAGAATGCCCCACGTTCAATCAGGAAGGCAAAACAAGTGCAAGACCATTCATTAGCCTACCAAAAAACATGTTACTGATAATGATGATAAAAACACTGCTATAATGAGGCTTAAATAAGACTTTTTTTTTTAATTGGGTGAGTCCACAGATGTATAGTAAGATAAAGTAGAATGCATCAAGGTGATTAGAAAATCACTTTTTTGTCATAAGTATTTCTTTGACAAAAAAGTATTCCTCAGTGTGGAAGGGGTATATGTAACAGGGTCTTGTTGCCAGAGAGGGTAACCCTCATCTCTGCACTTGAAACTCTTCTTATACCTATTCTACAAAAGTTTAGCATCTAATCATATGGTGCCAACAGCAGCAAAGTGTATGAAGACATATCTATATAAAGATGAGTGAATGTTACAGTTTACAGTTTAGTAGAGCTGAAATTATAAGGTGGATGATTGATGAAGTTGATTGATAGAAAATTAATGTGTAACAATTGTTCCAGCTTATCACTTGTAAGGATTTGCAGCTTTTCTTTGGCTTAATTTAACACTAAACAGAATATCTGAGTTATGGAGTGTTGATCAGACAAAGCAAGCAATTTCGAGGTGTTATATTGGGCTTTTGATCTAACTTGCAAAGATAAATTTAATGATAACGTTTAGGTACTAGACCTTCATCAAGCAAATGCCAAATTATAGGGCCGCAACTAACAAGCACTAACAACCTTCATAATGAAGGTCTAGTACCGAAACGTTGACATTCAATTTATCTTTGCAAGTTAGACAGTGTGCAGAAGTTTCTCTGCAACTTTTGACCTACTTGTCGCTCTCCTAAGCACCTGTCTCATGCAAAGTATTTTTCTCTTCATAGATGAAATGATGCCTCAATTGATAAAACAAAACCATATTTAACCACACAAATCCAATGATAGCTAGTGAGAAGGGATGCAACTGTGGTATAGGTTACAGTATATAGAATAACCAACATACAAATTATTTGAAACAAATGAATCCAACTATGGTATGCTAGTAATGTAAGTGTGATGTGTAGAAAGAGTTCAAGCAAGTATGTAAGCTGTGCAGTGTAAAAGTAGTGGCTGAAGGAAAATGGCAATACAATCACAAGGCTTAACCCTCAACCTTTACCATACACATGATAAATCCAATAGTCATATTCATACAAACGTGCCCCTAAACCTCCAGAATATAGTGATATTCAATCAGGGATCAGATGCTGATACATGTTGTGTTCAAAACATTCAGTGTTCATCCATATGTTAAGAGAAAGACATTTCAATGTTCAGCACCTCGCTTAAAAGGTTATTCTTGTTGACATGGAAAAGTTATCATAAACAGGATTTAGACCACGGAATCTCACAATGCTCCACTAAAATCTCATGAATTTATATTAATACATTTAATTTACAATCCCTTAGAAATGTTTTCATGTAAAAAAAAAAACACTTGTGAATTAAAATCACTAAAGCTTTTTGGACACACACAGCTTTTTATAAATCAAAAATGAATATGTATGAATCAAATTAAAGTGTATTTTTCACTTGCGTGGCATTTCTGACTATAATTTTCACAACTATACCCCCATTTTTCAGTATATTTATGTATAAACATGACTAGTTTCACATGTGGAAACAAAAAGGACCATACTGTGTTTCTTAAAGTTTAAATCTTGTAAACTTTAAACAATTTTCCAAAGCATATTTGTATTCCTTCTAATGTTTCAGGCAGCCATTGATTTCCATTTGTCTATGTACGTTATAAATGGTATCAAACTCTTGAGCCTAGCTTGAGCAATAACCCATCAGTGAACAATAAATGTGTATATATTTTTGCCAATGTTAATTAATTTTGCAATATGCAAAAATGCACTCAACAATAATGTGATGTAAATGGAAATGGTTCTCAATTCAATAAATTTTATTTATAGTATCAGATCATAACAAGAGTTATCTCAAGACACTTTACAAATAGAGTAGGTCTAGACCACACTCTATAATTTACAAAGACCTTCAATTGCAGTAATTCCCCCAAGAGCAAGCGACAGTGGCAAGGAAAAACTTCCTTTTAGGGAGAGCCAGTTCTACAAGGGTTGGTAGATGAGTCTGACGACTATGAAGAGAAGCAGAGAAGAGGAGGCATGCTGTATCTGTAGCTATACACCCTCCCCCGCTGGTCTAGACCAATGGAACTGCAGTCTTAATGTTGACTGATGCGTTGCACAACTAAAGAAAGCTTCAGGAGTTTGTTTACCGACTTCTATACGAATATATATGAATAGAAACCAGTGGTTGCCAGGAAAGGTTGAATGAATACATTCAAATTTTATTTTAGTTTTGTTTTATAAATTGGTTAGCTTTGAAATAAAGTGTACAGCTTTTGTAGTGGGCTGAAACATTAAAATACATGAAAAGCATGGCATGATAATTTACTGTAAAATAAATGTAATTTTGTATTATATTACATATTAGTGTCCAAATGTGTTAAAATAGAACATGTTCCAAATTCAGGTTGTATTTCACATGTGATGCTTTTATGTAATAAATATTAAACATCCTAAACAATGTACTTCGTAGCTATTCAATTTAAGCTGGAAGTTGAGTGTTAAGTGTCTAATATTTATTCTTTAAAAAGGCTTGGTGGGTCAGACATTTCTATAAACTGCATAATGTCCTATTCGAATATTGTAAGGATAATTAGGAGATAAAAGAAAACACCACAAGTGCAACAGGGCCGATGTCTTGTCCCGCAGGCACATTACAAGTCTTCAAAGGAATATTTAAAGAATATTGATTTTTTTCACACTATGGTTCTAAATCTTTGGTCAGTTTGTTTCTTATTTAATGGAAGAATACCATTATGTATATATGTATGCGCAATACATTGCAACAGTTTCTACAGATGCTTGTCTTTAACTGAAGAAATCATTCATGATGCAAAAAAGGAATTTTGTTGCACTGACTCTGCCTTCATCTTTAAAGCACACCACGTTTGCGCTCTGTTGATTACAATGGAAAAGGTGTAAATTGAATCCTGATATTACGGTTGTTAATGGAGAGCAGAATTGTAACTGACTTGACACCCCAAAAAACATGCAACTATAACTGAGTTGACTGGAAATGATGGGTTTGTCAATGAAATTACACTTTAAAACTAAAAAGCCCATTCGGATTTTACTGTAAACTGCAAAACATTATCATTAAATTGCCATTTGCAAACAAATATGATATAATCTCAATGACAAACTGGACTACAGCGTGTTTAAGCAAGGCAGATCCCCAATTATGTAGTCTTGATTTGTTGACTGTTCCGGATATGCCAGCTTCAGGCTACATATTTTCTGTCTTGGAATAACTAGAAGAAAAAACATGTTCTGATTTATTCAGTCACCCCATTGAGGGTATCATTAGAAATTGTGATAAGCAAAAGTAACACAGCATACTAATGGTTCATGAAATGTGTAATGTCTACCTGTGCTGTACTACCAGCTGTGTCCTCATTGTGAACATGTCTCTGCATTGACTTTCTGGCCAATGTGACATGCAATGTTTAATGCTGTCTGAGCACTGTCATTTTACCTCTAAATATCATGTCAAGTTTCTGTTGTCATTTCTCAACAATCGATGTACTGGAAGGAAAATGATCTGCCCAGCTGGAAGCAGGTTTATGGTAACATTATCCTCAGGTTTCTAAAGTTCCACCCCATGCAGCTTTCTTTTGAACATGATATTATACTGTGAGTAGGAGCTTTTCATTCTTCCCCAATATGACTATTTTTACTTTTCAGCATGGTAATAAAAGAGCTACCTCTGTGGTGCAAATTCTGCTGTAACACATATTTTGCTTGAAAAAAGTATGTCTAAGAACAAACACTAAATCTCCAAGTTTGGAAGTATTAATGTCCTAAATATCAGTTCTTTTCTCTTCCTCTCATGAGTACATAGTCGGGTCAATGGTCTCCGTTACACGTGGTTTCAACAGAAAACAGTCCCATGGCCACAAAGGGGAAATGTGAATTTGGGTCAAATTCACCAGGTGGAAAGTGAGCAGATTAGTGCAAAGCTTGCATGTTTTCTGAGGCGTAGTTTTACATAATAAAGAATAGAAGAAAAAAAAGAAAACAGATGTAATGATGCTGATCCCTTGGCACATATTCTTATTTAGAGAAACAATGTTTATGTATGGCCTACTACTGAAAGTGTAAACTCTCTATTTCATTTGAACTGACCCAGGAGAGCCCAGCTTGCTGGTGTTTTATTCATTGTGGTCAATGCAGTATATATGTAAATACACACAGTCGGCCCTTGTCTCTGTTTTTCTGTTTTCTTTTTTTGAGGACTGATGAAATTTTCAGAAAATGCTTGGCTTTGCTTTTTTGCTTCAGCCTGTCATTCTAGTCTGCAGTCATCTTGCAATCAAAACCACTAGTAATAGCACAAAAGCTAAAAAACAAGACTCAGTTTTGCTGACTCATCTAAAGAGAGTAAATAAATTTCACTGCGAGCGATCAGACTTCATCATTAAAACAGAGTCTATTCTGTAAATCATTGGTCTTTATGAGCCTCCAGTTTAATCCACATTGAAATTATAGCAGTGCGAAAACAACAGGCTCCCTTTTTAATTTATACTTCCCTCAGTTTTTGTCAAAGCTTAACTTCCACATTTGACCATAGCTTTTGATGACTCCATTTGTGTTAATTAACATTAGGGAGAATAAATACCATCCATGCATAAACATTACTTTATTGCTCATGACTGCTAGTGCTTTTCTCTGCATTACAGCTTAATGTAGGACAGAAACAAACAAACTGGCTTACCTTGTTCAGTAACACATGCAACATTTGTGAGAATACATTGTGGTCATGTTAGGTTGTTACATACAGATGTTTATTCATTTGATTGGTTATTGAGTTTTTGCTGGAATTATAATACGGTTGCTGATTCTTTTATTTGAAAATAAGCTCCAGAAACACAAGAAAACAGCAGCCCACATGCCTTCAAACACAAAGTCAACTCCACTTCTTGTGAATCCAAACTTCAGATGTTAAATTGGATTACAGGAGTGATAATTAAATTTTTTGGGGGGGTAGCGTTTTTGTGGTATTTTTGCAGCCGCAGAGACCCCACAGAGAGACACAGTGTCCGAATTCAAGTCGCTTCACCTCCACATGTTCTTTTTGATTTTGTCTTCTCGTGCGTTGTGTGTGTGTTTTTCCTCCAAATGTGCCGTTCACATTATGGGAAAAACCTCATGTAATAATGTGGGGTGTCTCAATAAACATTCTTGTGGTAAATAAGAGGGTAGCTGGGAATGCTGCGGTAAATATGTCTTGAGTAATTATTAGGTGGTTTTACTCATTAAGATCAAAAGCCACAAATTCAAAGAAAAATCAAAGGATCAAAACTGAGTTTTTTTAGCTTTCTTTATGTGAATTGACAAATGCTCTTGTTCCTCACAGACACTGTCTGTTCTTTCTGCATTGAGAGGAAGCTAATTCTTTGCGGCATCCATTTCCCAGCTTATTGTATGGAGTAGCTTTCTATAGTTTTGTAATCATAGGGCAGCATGAAAAAGGGTGGGAATTATCATGATCTTGACAGTCTTGTAATAACAGTTCCCATGATGAAATGGGCTTGATTAAAAGTTTCAACCACAAGTGAACTCTACCACATTCAGGATAAGACAATGACTTAATTCAATGAGGACCAGATTGGTTTGCACCAGCTATTCATAAATCCATTACTTTGATTGTGTGTATGTCTTTTCTAAGTTCTGAGGGAACTACTAGATAGTTTCAACCTTACTTACCGAATCAGCTAGTTTCCCCTAATAAAAACGTAAAGAATTTGTTAGCAACAATGTGTAAATCAGTTCCCAGGAAACATCTGTATCACCTCGCAATCAACAGACATAACATAACTTACAAATGTAACAGTTTTTGGGGGCAAGGAATATAATAAACCAATATGCCAATCTATTATAAATGTAAATTACTTTGTTCTATTTTAAACATGCACCCAAAAGTATGTTTCAGAATTAGTAGTGTTTCTGTATTTTAGAATTAGAGGAAAATTTGTAGTTAGCCTGATGTTATTGGCTTAACTATTTTGAATTTGAAGTATTGTGTTATTTTCGTGAAAACGAATTTAAAATTTCCCAGTTTATACTGTTTCAAAATAAAATTTAAATCAAATTCTCAGGTCAGAAATGTTTACCATATTTCATGTTGCCTTTTTCTTTTACTTCTCACTTACAAGCTAACGTTAATTTTAGCTAACGTTACACAACAGCTCCTGGCAGTTACTAGAAGAAATATTTAGTAAAAACTAGTCATAAGAATTGTTTTGTGTGTCGCAACATTTGTTTTAATTTAGTAATTTAATATAAGTATTACTTTGTTCTATAATGCATGCATCCATGGATTAATATGTGTCTTAGAGTTAGCAGTGAATGCATTTTAGAATGAGTGGGAAATATTTCATTATGCGAACATGATGAAATCACTTTAATGCTTAAAGTCAATAATGTTGACCATATGTCATATTGCTTATTTTACTTCTCACTAGTTTTAGCTAACATTAGCTAAACATCAATAACATCTAGCAGTTGCTGGGTGTTAAAATTCAGTAAAAACTAGTTTACAAATTTCAACCAATCTTAGGGCTACCTAAAAGACACACAGAAAATTCTTATTTCTTAATGACATGTCTTGTGTTCAGCAAAATAAGTACTAGCCTATAGTCTTACAAAAATGTTTTCAAACAATAGCTAAAACTTCAACTTTCAACTTGATTTGTCCCCAAAAGGCATTTGGTTTAGCAGAGTGAAAAAGTAAACTAATTTGGAAGCTACATAGTTAGTCATAGTATAGACAACATACTCAATTATTAATTTGGTACTTTAAAGTTGCTTTGGAGGTGGCTTTGAATTTCAGAACCCTAAGTATATTCTCCCTTCTGGAAGTTAGTCCACCATCCCCCCCATGAGACTTGTGTCAACTACAGACTCCGCTGACAGAAGTTAGATCAAGCATAGAAAGTGAATTCAACTCTCTACAATAGATACAATCTGACAAGCAACATGGATCCAGACTTGTCTGCCCTCTAGATCTTTTTGGCTCACAGAACGTCGCCTTTTCTCTGTCCTTGAAACATCTGTAAAAATGCTCTTATATGGGGGGGAAACATCGAACAAATAAAAGTAATGTACTAGAGTGACTGCTTTCCAGCTGTGTGATTTGCTCCAAAAATATCAATGTGTCTCAGCCCAAAAACAAGCTTATCTGAAGAATGCATCTCACTCTGTGCTTGAGCATTTTAAAGCACTTGGTAAAGCATTTAGGAACATTTGTTTTTAACTTACTTTCCAATGTTGAATGTTTATCTTAGAGTGTAGTTCTAAGTGTTGTTTCTCTGTTGTTGTACAGCAAGTCTACCCTCTTCCACATATGAGGCAGAAACACTGACACATTGGAAACAGATGCTCATTGTTCCAGCGTGAAAAGGCAGAGAAAAAACGACATAAAGAAGAAAAAAGATTTACAGCATCTCATGATTGCATTCAACGGTAGCTGATAGTTAAGTTTTCTTCACACTGTTACCGTTCACTCGCCAAGTCAGATCTTTCTTTGAAGAAATACAGACAGAAGAATAAACTATATAGTACTAAAAACAACTGGTCTGCCAGAAAATACCACGGTTGAATGAAGTAGTACATGTATAGCATAACATAATATAATGCAGTAGGTGGTGGTTAACTTTTTAGGAAAAGAGGAAATGGGTCATCTTCGCGTGCCAGTAAAAGGAATCCTGTCACTCAAGTAGGAGTTCTGGGACTGCCTCTATTTTTAGCACCTGGAGCTCAGACGCATACCATACATTTTAACCCTCTCACAAACACAGACACAATAAATAATAAATCCAGCAAACAGGAAGATATTATCCTCTCAAGGGTTGGTTGGAAGTCGTTCATTTGCAAAGCAGCTCACAAGATGAATGGGGTAAAATAAATCCTTTATGCAAAAACACATGGAGGAATAGATGTTAGTGGAACACAAGCAGTCTTTAGGGTGGGTTGGGAGTTTGAATGTAGTTCTTCCCCCATTTAAAGCTAGCTTCTGTTCCACTTAACTAATATACGTCATAGTGTCTTTAATTGTTTTTTTCACCAGAAAAGCTCAAGCACTGGGAGGTTGAAAACACATTTTGTCATGGCTTTGTTAGCAGCAATACACATCTATCTCGCTCTCCTGTTAGTTGTCTTGCACCTGTTGAGGAAGGGCGAATCACACCTTTACTACTTTTATGTGGTAGTTAAGTAAACTCACGTAATTATCAGCATTGCTCCACCCAACTTAAACCTGAATAGAGTCACACCTGTGTGTGTGTGTGTGTGTGTGTGTGTGCGCGCGTGTGCGTGTGTGTGTGTGCGCGCGTGTGTGTGTGTGTGTGTGTGTGTGTGTGTGTGTGTGTGTGTGTGTGTGTGTGTGTGTGTTTGGCAGGACCTTTAAATAATAACATTTGTCATAAGTCTTATGCTGCATTATGTAGGTTTCTGTCAATACACTTTCCATTCACGTAAACACGCAAAAATACCCATACTGTCAATGCACAAATTTAACCCTCACATGACCATTTCTGCCATTATACAACTATATCTTAAGTCGTCCAAAAATGTGATCGCTGATCTATCCCATTCTTACTTTCCAGCCCAGATATTGTTCAAGGTTAGGGTTACACGCAGCTATGTAGGAAAAGTTGTCACATTCCAGTTGCATTTTTGGCTGAGAGATATAGGGAATTTCTGAAATTACATCAAAACAAAATCAACTAAAATCAAATCAATTGACTTAAATTAAGTCAATATAGCTAATTAATCTGTACCCCATTTGTTTGTATCTGATTTCACTTGAAAACAAACCGCTTCTCGTAACATTATAGAATTAGCCAAGTCAGGGTCACCATCTTGGAATAACATGACGTTTTCCTGTTCTTCCAGTTTATTTTCAAAGCCTCATGGAAGCTGTTGTTTCATGCCAACACAACAAACTATCTTTATGTTAAAAGGTGTTTGCATATGTGTGTTTAATATGACAGAAAACCACACTATTGTGTTTAAGCTTTCCACAAAGAGCAATGAACGATGTTCTATTGAGAAAACAAGCTAAGCCTGAAAGTTGGTTCTCCATTGTTGTCAGTAAGTCATCAAGACCCTTTCACATGGCCAACATTTTGATCTAAAATATCAACAAATACTACAGTAGACACAGTAACAATGGGTCACAAAAGTGAAAAATCAATAACGGCATGAAAAAAAATCACTACTTAATATGCCTTGTGTAAAAACTTACTTTTATGCTCAAGTGAATAAGCTCAGAAAACATGACTCATTCCTTGACCGACACTCAGCTACTCAGCCACACTCAGAAGCCAACATCTCCACACAGCTTTTTCTGCACAGCATTGCATCAAAAGAAATAATGACATTTCACAGCCACAGGTATGTCAGTGTGGAAAGAGCCGCCATGCAGGGAGAGGCTGTTGTGGCAGAGGTATAGGTGCCGTGTGCTCTACGTTCAGGCTTTTGTTATCTGAAATGCTACAAATTGATGAAAAATACATTTAGTAAGTGTGCCACCTGTTAGGGAGCAGAGGCAGAAGTAGAGTATAATAACAATTTGATAGCTCCATCATAGATGACATGTGTGACAAGTATGCATTATTCTGGTGTAAAACATCCAATCTATTTTTAAAATCTGTGATTTTATGCTTGAAATAAATGAAGCTTTTACAATAGCAAACAAATTCTATGATATGCAGAGCCATATACATACTCAATTCCATTAGTCTTACTGTCATAGATGTGAAGTGGGAGGAAGCAGAGGAGGAAGTTACTTTATTGCTTTATATGCTATTTGCAAGATAAGAGTGTCAAAGGTGTCAGTTTTTCAAAGCATGGCAACCACATCAATCTGGGCCCATGTCAAATATGTTTGCCATGATTCAAGAGTGCATTGAATGCTATGACATTTGTCTTGGGCCTACATTTAGACTGGGTTAGAGAGAAAAGCAGAGAAAATAAATATGCCAATCACGGCTACTGTCAAACGCTCTTTGTTCTGAAGTATTTTATGATTTATGCCTTTCAAGAAGGATTGTTTCACATATCAGTGTTTCTACCTTCCTTTTCATATGCATGCCATGTGTGGAGGTCTGTGGACATACTACTGTGGTAGTATTCAGGCATAAGGCTTCATGACAGATACTTTACACATGCCAGACTGTTAGGCGATGGAAGACTGTGAGACAACGATAAAATGTTCATATTAAAAGCATTTACCCCTCTCCAGGCGCCAGACTGTCTGACACTGGCTCAAATTGATTCTTAATCGGGTTTGTATGGACCCTAGATCTACCGTTGATGAGCACAGTGAAAAGTGGACATCTACGGCTTCAACTCTCCACAGAAACGTGATAACACAACTGACCCGACGGAGGGGAAAATGACTTGTTAGAGTTCTGGGCTCCATTTTTAAACAATAATAATTATGAACCGGACAATCTGCACATCTTGAAAATGGATTTAAAAGAATGATCCATCATCCAGACACAGCAGAACAAAGCAACGGACTCAAAGGGATGTCATTACTCATCACCAGTCACAACCAGTTGGCATTAACCAGCTGTGTAGCTAGATGTCTTTTTGGGGGACTTGTTTTTTTTTTTTTTTTTTTTGGTTGTAATAAATCACTCAGAGTTGGTGTGGAATGCAATCCAGTCCTCTGGAACAGCTTGGTCTTGGTTGAGGTGATTTTCTGTTTCTAGGCTGACATTCCTCATTATCTATTTTGGCTTGCCTTGCGTGCACACTGGGTCGTGGAAAAGGCTGGTTAAAAACTGAGCAGTGGGGGGAGAGGGGCTTGAATGCTCCTCTGTGCCCCCCTACCGCCACTCTCCCCGGTGAAGCTCAGCATGCCTGTATTTGAAGAGGAAGGGAGGGAAGTTATCCCTACCTTTGCCTTGCTTATGAATTTTTTTCTCTCCGCTCACAGAAGAGGCTTGTTACCAGAGCAGGCAGACATGGTGGAGAGCCACGCTGCAAAGCTTTATTCAAGCTGAGGGGGAAGAATCTGCTGTGGATTAAGCCTCATTCACAGTCTGGTCTTAATTTCACTGCTTTTGTGCAGTCAGACTGAAGGAGTGCTTCTGATTACTGTCTATACCTTTGAAGGCTCACTGCAATTTCAGGAGTCAATAATAATAATAATATATGTTATGAAAACAATGGGACTAAATGGGCCTCCATTATACAATTCAGGATTACTCATAAACTATAAACGCTCTTATAATGAGCATATTAACACTTGATTACTACAGAAAACGGAGCATTTTTAAAAATTTTGTGGAGTTGTACTAATTACTGTGAAAGAGATAGAGCACATAGATGGAGGTGAACTAAGAACCCTAGACAGAAATGCATTAGGCAACACCTAAACTGTACATGTTATCATAATGAGCTCATGTAAACTGGATCAGTGTGCGATCTTGAGAATTCAGAGATATCAATGGAGTCTGTACCATAAACAGTGGCTAAGATATGAATACAATGTCTTTATGGGATGGTTTTTAAATTCTAATAATTCATGAAAATCTCATTGTTATTAGTAAGAAAATTATCTTGGGAGCTGTTAGGAGATATAAATCAAAGAGTATATGTAGCATAAACGGTTTTCAAGCTTGAAGTGACCAAAAAAGCAAGGAAAATGAATAATCATATGAATGAAAGACAATATGTGACTGTAGCAGGTCAGGATAGCAATACTGGCAACAAAGAAATCTGTTGGCATAATAAACAATAAAAAATAAACCCTTAAATGGAAGCACGAAGCCAAGCAGCAGATCTATGACTCAGCCACTTGCTTTCTAAAGTGTAACCTCCCCTTGTAAGTGTCATAAATTGTCCGAGGCACCCGGGGCTTACCAGCCTGCTGGGGTGGTCCTTCACCAGCCTCATCCCAGGGTGGGCTAACGTCAGCCTGCAGGCCTAGTGGGCTCGTCAATGTCGCTTTGCTGCTTCTATTCTGGTCACCAAGTGGAGAGGAGCAAGTGTTTGAGTGTTTGAGTGGGAGTTAGAAAAAAGAAGAACCTGTTGCGAGCAAAGGTATGTTCCAAGCATATGGTGGTCTCTTCATTTTCAAAGCACTAAATGGATTTAAAGCAGGGGGAGGAATTTACAAGGTGACCATGCAAAGAGGAGTGAGATTCACAGACTGAAAGGGTGTCATGTGTGAGCTTCAAAAAGCAGTGAGGGCTCATTTTATCTGGCACCAGGAAGTTGACAGAATAAAGTTAGAGCTTCTAACACTGATGTCCCTCCTAAATAAAGACTTACAATTTACTACACAAGTATTTTTATCTTTTTTTAAAAATGCTTTAGTCATTAATCTTCAGGACAAACATTCAATACCATGATTATTTCCAATAAAGCAAGATTTGGGTGTTTTCCCAGCAATGAGATTTTTGTTATATTAATCTGCAACGTATTTAAGACACTTTTCATCTGTGCTGAATAAAGGAACAATGCCAAACCAAATGTCCAAATGTTTCTGTTTAGAGACTTCCATTACAATTCTCTCAGTTTGTAATGTAACACATTTTCAAAAAGGAGGGCACTGTGTTTGAATTTACCCAAATTAATATGCAAAAACTACTTTTTTTCTACTCTGCAGACAGAACATTCCTATGATCTGCAATAACCAAAACTGGGATGTGACCGCCCCTGTCTTTATAAGCCATAAATGAAAAGATTGTGATCTATTTGTTCCTTTTATATCCCTCGGTTCTGCGACATTCTTAGATCCTTTGTGTAAAGTCAAATTTGGCTTTTTTATATGTTTTATTGCATTCCTTCTCTAACCAAATTCCTTTTGTGCTTTATATGGTAGATGTTCCTCTATATTTTCAATGAAAAAAGTTACTGCTGGCAGATCCTTGGCCTGTTGTGGTCCAGAGTAACAGCACCACAGGGAACTTCAGAAAAACACACTCAAATTTCAGCTTTTGAAATACCGTCGGGCCTAGCGGGCAAGAGCATCTCCAGGTCCAATATTTCAAATCAGATGTGGACTCTGTTCAGTAAAGAAGGATGAATGGCCTCTCACAGAATAAGGTATACATGAAGTTCCATGTATGATAGACTGGCTGTGTGTTTCTGGGTGCACGTGGTCACAGGCTGACACTTAAGTAACCCCTTAACAGGTGCTGAAGACTTATGTGTCTGAAGGGCAGCTTAAGAGTTTTCTGCTTTTTTTTTTACAAGCCCAGCCTTAGTTTGTTCACCCCACACATGGTGGTGTTTTACAGTGCTCAGGCAAATGGTATGACGCGATTGCACTTGATAATGCTACAGTGTCCAATGAGTGAATAGAGCTATTGTGGGTTTCTGAAAAAGCATAACTATTTAACATCTATTGTCCCATATACTATATTGTGTAGTATAAACCTTTTAGACTTTTTAAGTTGTTATGCCAGGGTCTGTGTATGTTGTCAAATACTGGAGAAAAAAGAATGAAAAAGGAATACAGCCTAAAGGAATTGTGCACAGAACTCAATTTTGGCAAGGCTTGTTAAAGGAATAGTTTAACATTTTGGGAAATATGCGCATTCTTGCAGAAAGTTAGATGAGAAGATTGATACCATGCACACATCTGTACAGTAAATATGTATATTAGCATATAAGCATAATGACTGGAAGCAAGGAGAATCAGCTAGCCTGTCTCTACCTAAAGGTAATTAAATCCACCTACCAGCACCTCAAAACTAATTAATGTCACTAATTAATACTATTAATTATTCAGTTACTGTATATCTTGTTTGTTTAATGCCAAGAATAAAGTGTTAAATGAGACTACTGGCCTTGCAGGGTTATGCTGGACCATTTCTTGGCCAGGCACTGTGACTTCAGTCAACCAACAGAGACTGCATAAAGTTACTTACACTTTGTTTTTGTACAGATTAAACAAAGAAGTTATAACATGTCATTGCACATGTCCACTGCATGGTACGTCATGGCAAGGCACGGGTCTACTCAACTCCCTCTTTTTTGGTTTTCCATTAGCAAAATTTGTGGATAGTATCTGCTACCAGGTATTTTTTTTGTTACCAACTTGATCAAGGTTCCAAGCAAGCTGAGCTACCAGAATGTGGACACTGTGGACCACTGATTGTTCAGAGAGAACAATCACTAGCACAACATGGGACATCCTGCACAAACCCACAATTTCTAAATAGCCAAGATACCATCAATAAAAACCTAATTTTTAAAAAATGGCGGCTTGCAAAACCACGCAGGACACTACATTGCATGATTGCCAAAGTGCAGACATTGTTGCAGACACAAGGATCCAGTGGGTGTCGTGTTGAAGATAATGTGCTGAAAGTTACACACGGCGCCGCTATGGCAATCAGCTGAGAATCCCGCTTACATTGAGTAAGTACTATCTGCAGTGGAAATGAAATTGAAAAAAGCACATGGTACCAAAAGTTACTCGCGTTAAATTCAGTTGAACAATGCAGTAGAAATGAGGCATAAGCGTGCTTAAGAAGTGCTGATAGGAGGCTAGTGTTTCCAAGCTTTATGCTAGGATGCCGGTACCTTTATCAAGACAAAATAAAAATGCATATATTTTATAGTATTCAGTATTAATTTTCTTTCTTGACATTGGAATAATCAAATGCTACAAAACACTGAAAAGATGTTTTTATTCAACATCTACTGTATAATAGATGTTGCAAATGCTTACAAATTTCCACAAATAGACAAAGGCTCTATTCAAACTAATCAAAACAGAGCACAAGTCCTTTTAACTGAAAACTTGTTGACTGTGGATCAGAATATTTACATTTTAGCGACACTGCCTTTACTTGTTGGAAACCATGGACCATCTGACACAGGATTAAGTTAAAATAGTACTCAGTAAATAGTAAACTAAGTATACTGTATGTAAGTGAAGTATTATACACAACATACAATGAATAGTTCCTGAATGGGATATGCCCCTCCACTCCCCAACCTCTGCTTCTAATGTTGCTCATTGGAAATATGCTAATGAGATCAGTCACAATCGCTGATTCCCTTTGAACTTTTTATTTCGTTACGGGCTGACTGAAATCACAGAGGTAGAGAGCAGGAGGTTTACTGCCGCATGCCCACCGCCCCTCTTTCACCATCTGCTGGACCTCATTTCATTTGAATAATAAATGATAGCCTTTTTTTTCTCTGTTACATAGAGCCGCTCCGGCTCCTCGTGTGTTTTTGCAGTTCAAGACAAAACGTCCACTAGCCATGACGGAGGACTGTTGTCTCTCACTGTAGAGCCATGCCCTGCGTCTACAGGCCACACCCGCCTGCGGCACACAGAAATTCCTAATTCAAAGCTGAAATGTATTCTTATAAGCATCACACTGAAGGGATTGGATTCTTCCTTTATTTTGAATAACTGTACATGAATTGAAAAGCTTGGATATCCTGTTTTTCTTTAAGAACAAAAAGATATTGAAAAATATTTTCATGCTGGGTTAATTCCCTCAAATGAAAAAGGTTCAGCCCCAAAGGACAAACCAGAAATAGATTTTATCAACAGGATACGCTCATATGGTTACATTCTTGCTGTTGATGGCCACAAGATAACAAGAGAAGCTCTATTCAATCATTGGTACATGACAATTTATAGACTAGTCACTCAGCGTAGAGGATATAAAATGCTAGTGCCCGTAGCTCTAGAGCTGATGGTAGAGGCTTTAACTATTCTTGCACAGATAAGGCTCCTTACTGTCAATTTACATAGTTCCCAGCTGGAGATGTGCTGAAGCAGATCTAATTCAAAGTTTCAAGCCTCAAATACACACAGCAGTGCTTCAAACAGCAATAAAGCCAGTGGCCTCTGCCCTCTGGTGTACTTCCCATCGCCACACTTTACAAGCCTAGCTCTCAGTGTTAAGATTGGAACATGTGCTCACCAATGGATTCAAATCGAGTCAATAGGCGCTTCTTTCCCCTTCAGCAGTCACCATGTGGATCTCAAATAGCAAAGTGGTGTGATTAGCATGCACATACTTGATAAGAATTCAATCCATTATCATTTCCACTTCATACGAAGCAGAATCAGAACATGAATGTTAACAGCATGCTAATCCTCCTTTTGTCAAAAACAAAACAAATGAGGTCTGAACCTTACAGTGTACATTTTCTTTGAAGAGAATATTTTTACAGGATTGTGTAAGCTTTAGTATTTATTAAGAACAAACGTCCTGGACAATCTGTCGAGGGGAATATGGAGAGAGTACGTAAATCTGGTCCCCTGCTGCGCGCCTTCACCAGCTTTTACAATGATTGTCCTCTGCAGGTTTCCAGAAGCCTGGAAACAGGGGAATGCCCTTGACAAACTAGGTATGAGAGAAAAAACGAAAAAAAAACTAGCTGAAACCCGAGGGATCAGCAGGGGCAGTGAAGCAGGTTGTTCCATTTCCCCTTCGTTTAAAAACTACTGCCAAGCACTGCGTAGACTTGGACCCATGTGCCTGGTCAGGAACAATGGGAGCCAGCTAGAATTAATGAAACAATTATCGGCAAACGTTGCAATTAACCAGCTCTCCAAATTCTACTCTGCATGAGTTGCTGAGAGAACATCAGTTTGGATAAAATATACATAGGTGCCATAATAGGAAAACACAAACAGCCTCGGAGGATCTCCGGGGCTCCTGGGACACTGAGATGGGCCTCCCCTTTCCCTTTCCTGTTTCCATTTCCAATCCAAACTATTAGTAGTGTTAATAGCAAAGCAAACATCCCAGCTGCTGCTTTGCACCAGCATTTCAATTAGCAGGGTGTTCAAAAACTTTCATTATCATAGATATGGTAAGATAGCTGGTATATACCAAGCGAGTGCAATCAACACCCCTGACAATAACATGGTGTTAATCACTAGGATCAGCCCGAGCTCTACTGTGAAAACATTCTGCATTGTCACTTTTGATCAAGTACATGCCAGATGCATGAAAGGTAAGGGCACTAACATGGAACAGCAGGGCTTGCAGCACATTGCAGCACATTGCTAGTTCTTTGAATCAGTCCTGGTCCTAAAACGTTAAGGTTTTTTTTCTCCGGTGTAATGTGACATTGTAATGCAGCACCTTAGGGTAACTATTAAGTGTAATTTCACGGTGAGTGTGGCTTGTTCGTTAAACTGGTCAGTGTGCCAACTGAGCTTAACTGGAAATCTATTCTGCCCTACAAAGGCAAAACACAGAATCAACATAGTTGGTTGAAAATGAGTAAAGACATGAATCTGATATTTTAACAGTGGTTTTACAATTTAAAAAAGACAATATAGCAGAAGAAAGTGTAATCTGTTTTTATATTTGCAGTAACTATGAAACAGACCTAAAAACATACAGCTGAAGTAAGCACATCAAGCCAAAGCTAGCTGGTGAGATAGCCACATCTAGCCTTAACATATTGGTTATTTCATTAGGTATTCCACATAACCAAATAAAGCAGTAGCTAAATTAAATTATTATGGAGAAAAAAAAACTACCCAGCTAAACTCTTGCTAAAGGTAACATAGCAGCGTAGCAGGGACTCTGCAATGACTATTGGAATTCATGGTCTACCATTAAATAGCATATGAAAATGTATTCAATTGTAAATAATGTATAAATATTTATAGTGCTTAGACAAGTTTCCATTACTTAATATTGTACATGATTGCTGCTTGGCGTGTCACTTAGAAGATCAAACTCAAAAATATCTTAATGAAAATTTGATTGCAAGTTGCAAATAAGCATATGTGAGAGTATATTTCAGGAAAACAGACACAAATAAAACATTTTATGCACAACTTTTACTCTATCCCCTGGACAAAGCAGCTGCAGCAGTGGTTACACTGAACAACAAACAAACATAAGGACATTATGTTTCATGCCATGCACTCAAACAACTGTTCAGGTGATTGTGTTTTAATTATCCTCTTGAGGCCAACCTTTAGTTTTACTTTTCATCTTGTTTTACTATTTTCAAACACATTTGAATATGTCTGTTTCACTGCCAGGTTTATGGTCTTTGTGTACAAATGCAAATAGAGACTTGTGGTGCATTGACGCACATTTGTCTGACAGTCCAGAATTATGGTAGGCAGGCTGTATCCGGCCATGAGCGGGAGGAGAGAGAGAAAGAGGGCCCCCGGCAAGCTGCCCTGGCTTTGTTTACAACAAAAAGCCATTGTTTGATGTGGTCACGCAGCCGGCTCCAAAGCTCCCGCTCCCACAGGATGTACTCTGGGTAAAATGCCAGACGGAGGCCACTGCTGGATGACTGCGACCTCGCCATACAGGGACTCTAAGCAAAGTCCTCCTGAGGCCTCATGAGCCTTAAAGAAGTCCATAAAACTACAACAAGTTTGATGCATTTTTTGTTTTGCATCCATTATGGGAGAAATGTGTGAGAAATATGTGTCTGTCAACCAGTCAAATTCTTTTAAAAGAGAAAAGTAAAGGTAGCAATATCAGGTGTGAAAAACAAACTTTGTATATCTTTGACGTATTCTTAATTTTCTTTTACAGACCTTTACATTTGACAATTTTACCCTGTTCCTCAAATGGCAGGATTGGTGACATGTAAAGTAGCGAGAGTCTTAAAGTTATTAATTTCCATCCCACATATCTTCTATTCACAGTTCTCACTCGCCAGAAACATAATGCATTTCTAATTCCTTTCACTCATTGGAAGATTTCTATTTCAGTCCTGCTCGGCCTGACACTCCTTTTCCCTGCCAAATCATCAGTACAATCAAGCCACACGCTAGCAGTTTGCAGACCATTGCAAACCCAGAGAGCCCTCATTGTGTTTATGCTACAACTATTCAAACGAAACAAATGTAGGCCATGTAAAGGATATGTCGTCAAAGGAGACTGCAAGCATTCCCAAAGCTTTATTAATCTTTAATCACATGCAGTGTCCTTAAAGAGGTGTCCGGTTGAATGCCTGGCTGAAAATCATAATTGTGAAAATGGTATCGAAGTGTCTATTTTTTTTTTATTGCTGAAGTAGCACACAAATAAGAAGTAAAGATAGGGCTAAACATTCATTCCACACAGGTGAAGCATTTCCAGCTAAAAATCTGTGAATGCTAGCTCTAGCTTTGTTGATGTATAGTTTGGTAGAAAAAATCATGCTATTTACATTTGTTTGATGTGTGTGTATATTTTTATCAGTAAAGTAAAGAAAGGGCTTTGGTTGCATAAATGTGAAAAGAACAATAGGAAGAGTCTCCTGACATGCCAATCAGGATCTGGTGTTGCACACAAGGCACTAAGGTAGACTGTAACAGTAGCCGGTATATGGTGATAATCTATGCCTGAAGCAAGACTGGGCAAGCAAAGACACATGTGGTGGTGAGCCAAGCTCAAATCCCATCTGACCTTGCCCCTTTTCCTGCAGCCAGGATGAGATGAAAGGAAGCGTTGATGCCTCTACTGCCCCCCAGAGGTGCTGGCTTCATGGCAGGAATTGGGGAATCATCTTCAAGGCTAATCTTCCAATACACATCTAATAGCTTGTGTGTTACATAAACTCCTCTTAAGCTGATGAGGCCTGAGTTTAGATGTTGAGCTGTCAAACCCAGACTTCAACAGTTTAACATTATGATGTACTGCTGTTTGAGAGACAAGGGATCTAGACAAGAGGTTCAAGGTACTGTAAGTCCCAACTGTTTCATGCAGGATCCATTTAATTTTTCATGTCAGTGGAAGTACAAAGCAAGCACTAAACCACTGAAAAAAGGCAACCTGTAAAGTCCTTGAGGAATCCTAAGAAAGAGTCCTAAGTGAACTGTTGGGAAATTAAATATGCTCTCTGTCCTTCCTCTGAAGAAGTGATGATTCTGGCAGAGTTGGGGGAAATGTAGCACAAGCAACGGTAGAGGAAATAAAAAATCACTGACACAGAGGCTGTCTAAGTTTGGCTGTTTTTTTCACCACACAACGCAGAAGTTTGTCAAGATAGTTTATGGCCAGCTGTTTCATCTTTTAGCAGTCATGGCTGGAATTAATAGGGCCTTAAACACAGGCAGCTGTGAATTTTCTATACTGTGGCTTGTGGCATCAGAACTAACAGTTGTTATTCTTATATGATGAAACATCCCTCTTCAGCAGTGATGGGAATAACGGCGTTATAAATAGCGGCGTTATAAATAACGGTGTTACTTTTTTCAATAACGAGTAATCTAATTGATTACTCTACTTCCCATCTTAATGACGCCGTTACCGTTACTGCCGACCAAACCAACTAGATCTCTGACCCAAGAGGTAAAGACTTTTTTTCTTCCTTATTTGGTGACCCATGCACGAGACAAACGCATAAAAGCTGACGATTGGCAGAGGTTGAATAAAATTTCATGGTAAGCCAATCAGAGGTAGAGTTGGGTGGGTGTTCAAAAGCACGCATAGTTGGACACAGTGAACAACACAAGCGAGTCAGTCAACGAGAGACAGGTATGGCGTTATGAAATCAATTAGAGGGGGAACTTTTCCTGCTAAAGTTTTCCCAACCCGGTCAGAAAACATAGGCACTATGACTTGCTCCGAAGCTAATCACTCTCACTCTCTCACTTCTCCCTCGCTCTATCACACACACACACACACACACACACACACACACACACACACACACACACACACACGAACGCACAAGTATAAACATCAGGCCACTTACGTTATTTGCACTACAAAGAGTGTATGTATTTGTAACTTATTTTTGATATAGTGCTTAACAAGCATTATTTAACTTTGCCCAGTCGTGGCCTGTTGAGGGGCAATAAATATCAAAATTTCCAAAACATCTATTGTGTCATTTGTATCAATCCACTAGACATAATATCTACGTACATGGCATTTGTCCCACAGAAAAATTTTAATAGTTTAGATGTGTGTACATTGCTTCTGTTAATGGATTTTATGAAGTGACCATTTCATTATAATATTCAGATTTACCATGAATAATTGAACATGCACATGTATTTTAAGTTCCATTAAATAGGGGTGGATGTGGGGATACATTTGAGCATTTCAAAATTTACTAGAAAGTAACACATTAGTTACTTACTGAAGTAACTAGTTACTTTTATAATTTGTAACTGAGTATCTACTTTAGTTACTTTTTGGAAGAAGTATGTTTGATTTGAGGTGGCTTTGATGAAAGTTGGTGATGTCGCATTTGTTTTGTTGTTATTAAAGAAATCTATATTTTATAAACATGAGGCCAAGCTGACATCTGATTGGCATTTTGCAAGGGCGCTTTTGAAAAAAAACTGGGATTAATGTACATTTTAGCAATGTGTGAAGTCAGTATGCTAACACAAGGGTTTCTGTTTCACAACCAACTGTCATATGTAAATGACTGATTTTCTTTTGGTTTGTTTGATGTCACTGAGCAGATGTATTTTATTCCAGTGATATGCAGCAGTACTCTTAATACTTCTTCCTGCACCATGATGAGTCAGGGTAAATCTATACACTGAATATAAATAAGATTGTGCCTGCAGAGCTCTATAGTCTCTATCCACGCCTCCTCTCTCAGCAGCAGCTCCACACTGCAGGACGAGAAATCCGGGAGGCTGAACTGACAGTGACCTGAGCACCTCCTGCTGAATTTGCTCTGTGGCCAAGTGTGTACAGGGGGGCTGTAAACCTCACCAGGAGCCTGTTTTGCCCCATGTTGTCAGGGCAGCTGGTTCTGAACTTGTCATGAGAACACCTACAATCACAAGCTTTTCACCTCCAGATCAATACACTATTGGATGCTGTGCAGAGATGAGCACCACCCTGCATGAGCAACCAAGGTTCAGTCAGCACGTACTGCACACCCCCCAACCCATCTGCATCTCGCATCATTCATTTTGGTCTGAAATTAAACACCTCAAACATTACTGGAAGCCTGCCTGCCTGTCTGTCTGGTGCTGGAAGAGATTATTTTTCAGTTATTACCTCTGCCAAGGAAGTTATGTTTTTGGTATGGCTTTTTCAGTTTGTACTTCTGTCAGCAGGATTATGGAAAAGGTCAAATTTTCATAAAAACCTGGTGGAAGTGGGTAGCATGGGCCAAGGAGAAACACAATAAAATTAGGAGTGGACCAGAATCAAGTGGCAGAGTCCCATTTGAGATTGAGCATTTGTGCTGCATTTAAGTGGAACAGAGAATATTCAAAAAATGAGTTACCATCATCATCATTTCATCTTCTTAGGGCTCACCTGATCCATTTGCTTTGCACTTCATTGTCACAAAAATACTGGTAACAGCTTTCAGCTCTGAGCAACATAGTATCTTCTTGTAGCGTCCATGTTGTATCCACATTACAACTTTAAGCTCATGAACACACCGAAGTCGTAAGAACACAATGGTTGGTCCCATGGGGCTCCAACCGAGGAGCACATGGATGCACCATTGGCCTTGCCGGTGGTCTGCACTCTTAATTAAAAGCACAATTTAGTGCCTAGTATCCATTTTTCCTTTCTGTAGCCTTCTCAGTGTTTCTTATACATCACAGCGCAGTTGTTTGGAGTGGCAAATTTCATAGTTTACATTGTTCCAGAAAGGCTTTAGATCAATGTAATGTCTACTTGACATTATTGCTGACCTCCAGGTTGCCACAGAGCCTCCAACATGGTTGCTGTGTTTAACTGTCTGCTTCTTGAAAATACTAAAATAGATAAATTAACATATATATTCTAGGGCTGTCAGCATTAACACGTTAATCCTGATGCGATTAAAGGCCGAGCATTACGCGTTAATTTTTTAAAATCGCATTAATCGCATGCTGCCATTTGTTAATTTATTTTACACTTCACTCGGCTTCGCGTCGTGCCTAGCTGTTCTGAAATCACTAGAATCTACGGCCTCTTGGGGCCAGGCTACTATGTTGACCCTTTGTTGCACCTGTACTTATCATCAAGCTGTCCTACTTCCATGTAACACGTCCTTCTGCTGCAGGCATGATGGAGAAAGATAGCAGCTACACAATTCTTAATGGTGCTTTTTATTTTCCAAAACTCTCAGACTGCTCAGTAGACAAGTCGAAAGCTACGTCCACATTGTGTAAGCTGAATTAAATTCAATGAATGAAATTCAAGCTTGAGCACCACCTACAAGCTAAGCATAGTACAGTTAACGTGACTCAGGTCGATACTAGCGGGCTCAGGCAAAGCACTATTTTGGAGAGTGCTAGTTGCCGACCTGTGGATAAAACCAAATCCCAAAAACGTACTACGAATGGGTGGCAACTAACTGCAGACCTGTCAGTGGTTTTTGGACCGTTTTGTTTGTATAAGCAAAGTGTTAGTGTTACATCTCAGTTAATTTCTGTGGTGTAAGCATTGGGATTTTTTGTTTTTTAGTACTTGGAGGAATTGTGCAATAATGAAGTAAATATTAAATAAATACAAATCTTAAATTCAAGCTTATAAAGCAACTTTCTTTGCATTAATTTGATTCTTAATCAAGATGCACTGGTAATAATTGCTTTCCATTGTTAATATGTACTTGAAAACAGATCTGAAATGCAAAATAATAGAATTTTAATCATGTGATAAAACATGTGATTAATCGTGATTAACTATAGAAATTCTGCAATTAATCGTGATTAATAAAAAATTTATCATTTGACAGCCCTAATATATTCCCAATCTACATCTTTCTTTGAACACCTAATAATAGCTTGTCTGTAAAAAGGTAACCACAGGTGTCACAGAACAACAATGGAGGGCATATTCTTCAGCTAATGGCATTCCTGACACATTATTGTGCTTGTATGGTGGCTCATATCTAGCCAATAGGTGTATTATGCTGCATGGGAGTTTTGACAGCTCCTCTGCTTTTAAAACTGCAATTATGATAATTACATTGGACTGCTTTTCAGCTGAAACTGAGGCCAACTTTGACTGTGGTACTGGAATTTCAATCAGTCGGAAACACAGGATCTCACCCTTCAGTATAGGAGAGTCAGGAACTGATTTTTATATGAAATCTATCTGAAGTTAAGCTTTACTTTGCAGTCAAAGGAAACCAATGTCAAGCAGCTGAGAAACATAAAAAGAATTGACAAAACGCAAATCTCAATGGAACTGCATCTATATCAAAGCCAATGATTATACGGGCAAAGCCTTGTCTGATTGCAATAACAGCTAGTGAGAAGATGAAAGAATAGTTTACCATGTGATGGCTACCTCGATGCCTTCGAAACAGCACCGCATGTGGGGTAGATTGCTTTAAACTTTAAAAAGGTGTCAAAAAATGTGAGAGGCATCTGAGAGTCAAATGGACATTGTGGCATCATTACGATGGCAACACATCTTGTGTTAACACCCACTGGGCTGCAAAACAGAGATAGTAGATAGATAGCTGGACAGACTAAAATGACAAAATCAACTCCCTGGATGGATGGATGGATGGATGGATGGATGGATGGATGGATGGATGGATGGATGGATGGATGGATGGATGGATGGATGGATGGATGGATGGATGGATGGATGGATGGATGGATGGATGGATGGATGGATGGATGGATGGATGGATGGATGGATGGATGGATGGATGGATGGATGGATAGATAGATAGATAGATAGATAGATAGATAGATAGATAGATAGATAGATAGATAGATAGATAGATAGATAGATAGATAGATGGATAGATGGATAGATGGATAGATGGATAGATGGATAGATGGATAGATGGATAGATAGATAGATAGATAGATAGATAGATAGATAGATAGATAGATAGATGGATAGATGGATAGATGGATAGATAGATAGATAGATAGATAGATAGATAGATAGATAGATAGATAGATAGATAGATAGATAGATAATGTCTCCGTGCACAAAGCCATGTCCTTAAAGAATTTAAACACACAACACATTTTGTGATGAATTGAAACACCGCTTGTGAGCCACGCCTTATTGTTCAACAACAGTGCCCTGACCTCACTAAAGTTCTTGTGGCTGAATGAAAGCAATTCCCTGAAGCCAGCATCCCAAAATCTTGCGGAAAGCATTTACAGAGGAGTGGAGTCTGATTTGGCTACAGATCAATGCCCATGGTAGATAGACAGACTGTTCATTTTTGACCCATTAAGACTGCATTTCTCAACATCATATATAACAAAAGGAAGTGTGTGCTTCACTTTGTAAAACCACCATATGTGGTATCAAAAACAAGAGAGGTGATCTCATCTTAACAACCAGCTCTGCATTGTTCAAGAGATTTCGACCAAGATGTGTCGTGATGAATTGTTCAGAACACCACATGTATTAAAACGAGAGTCTTGTCCACAACAATTCAACATAATACAACGTACTTTTGTGCCACTACTATACAGACAGAATAATATCTGTATTACAGGTAGATAGTAGTAGTAAATGTGCCAGAGAGGTTCTCACAGCATACAAAAGGAAAGTTGTTAGTGTTCATTGGCCCAGCAGCTCTGCAGAGGCCTGAGGATAAGCCTTAAGCCAGAGCACAGCAGATAGCCAGGGGTGAGGTGAACACTCAGACAATACGGTTAGGCTCTGAGGCAAGCATCCTGCTGGAATGGCAGACTACAGCAGATACTGTGTCACACAGCAGCATGTTGGTGTCGCAAACAACAAGACCCTTATTCACACTGTAAGTGGGGGCTTCATGAAAAGAATAAGAAACTACGGAGGCAAGAGTTTGAGAGGAACAGAGAAAGCACAGCAAGGAATAAGATCTTAAGAAAAGGTGTGATGCTGCCGGCACAGAGAATAGATCTAGATTTCTTTCTGTCTTTCCCTCTGTAGGAATTGAAAGGGTCGGCCGGATAATATAATTGGTTCCAGGAGCTGTGAATGATACAGGGAGGGACTTAAACGCACCCCAAGAAACCTAACAGTACATGCCAGAGAAAGAAAAGAAAAAAGGAAAACAAAATAAATGCAAGTTGACAGGCAAAATGGGGGACAGTTAGGCTTAGTGTTATTACCATGACAAAGAGAAAAGAGCACAGTGTATACTCCCTGCATGGAGGGTGAAGAGGTTTAAGGACAGAGCAGCAGGAGATGAGGAAGTGGCACACTGAGCTGTGCGTGCGTGCCTCAGTATGCTTCTATCAGCCTGCGGGGGTGTGTGTGTGTGTGTGTGTGTGTGTGTGTGTGTGTGTGTGTGTGTGTGTGTGAAACTGAGGCTCAGCGTCTCCCTGTGTCATGTACATGTATGCAATCATACCTCTTGCAAGCGTAGCACTTTGTCTGATCTGATATTAATACTCTGCAACTAGAACATAACTAGGAGGACTTTCTGCACATCCAACGACGGAAATGATTAAGTATGTTTGTTATATGCTCACGCAGGGCCTAAAGTATTACAGATTGAATCAGCTGCAGAGACAACTATCAAAGACTGATAACTCCTAAGGGGCCCTTCAGGCATGCAGGAGACTGATTACTCCTCTGCAGGGCAAGAAGTGACATCATCCGTGGCTGGAAGCTGTTAAGAAGAAGGCTAGCAGAGAGCATGCTTCATATACCATCATCGCATGCCTCACACAAAACTCACAAGCATGGCGACTGGTGCTTGTATCTTTACACTGTTGACTGTGGCGCTTTACATCATCCAACCACATCAAGCAGCAGAGGACAGGGTTAATGTCTCCTTATGGTAATGGCCAGAGGTTTCAACAGAGATGCAACTTTTCAGTCTGTGAGCAATCCTAACTGTCAAACTTAATGACACAAACAGATGAAACTCTTTTACATTCTCTCTTTGCTCAATTTTGAACAGAACTTGATTTATTAAAAAACAGCACAAAAAAAAGAATTAATCTGTATCAAGTGAAGAGTTTCATTCCTAAATTAGATTTCCACAGAGCATAAAACACGTTTACCAAACAGCAAGAGGATGAAACCTGTCGATTTATTTTCAATGGGGCTTTGAAGTTTCAGTAAACAATTTGGGAAATTATGTGAGTAGTTTTTTTAAGTAAAATGTCATTTTACATAGAGTAAATTATATGTAGTTGTGGGATTGCAAGTGGAAATGTGGACGAGTAAAAGCTTAATTGAAAAGTATGTTTTGTTAAACCTAATTTCATACATTTTTATGAAACCATGAAACAGCACACACACACACACACACACACACACACACACACACACACAAACACAAACACAAACACGCACACACAATAAATAAAATGAGAGGACAAAAGAGTTCAGTAACATCTCTGGGAAAATTAATCTCATTGGCAGTCACAACAACCACAAAACTTTGAAGATGAGGAAAATACAATAGCTGCCCCACGTTTCTGCCTTTTTGCAACCTTTAACGTCTGAACATCGATAACCATCTTCAGCTGACATACAAAAATCACACGCACACGCACACGCACACACACACACACACACACGTAAACCCTGGACCAATCCCTCTGGACATACATAGATATGCCTATCTCATTAACGTATATGTTTTAGGAAAAATGGGAATGTGGTGAAGAAAATGGGAAATGTTGCATGGAGAAAAAAAAGAGTTGGGAAAACAAAAAGAGCTAGTATGAGATAAATAAAAGTAATTTAACTTCTAATTCTTTTTTTTTTTTTAACCAACTGAATGTGTGGGCAGGTATAAAGCTATATACCTAAATTTCAATTATTTATTTAAAAATATTATGTATTGCTCTATTCAGTTGTCTTTTCTGACAACACTAACTACATTTTGTCAGATTTGGGGGTCCACAGAAAATGTTGTCAAAATATATCCAAATTGACAAATACATGTATTACATAATAGCAGCAGAGAGTGGCAACTTGCACAGAGTGACTTCTCTCTGTGTTATTATGTTAAGTAAGTATAATTAAGAGGGCTAGCTTGCCCCCATCTGTTAGAGCCTTACAGACCCTCATCAAAATATGAATGTTTTTAAAATCAAAATTGCATGGTTATCCCTGATTCTGACACAAAGTTGGGTAATTAATTATTTTTTTCCTGGACCCAATTAGCTAATTAGGCATTATGTTTTCTTGTATGACAGAATCAGACCTACCAACATGTGTTATTTTCTCTTCCTGGCACGGATTTCTTCTGCTGATATTTTCTACGTGTCTGAATTTTCTTGCACTGGGGAGCCGCAGGTCCTTCTGCACCATACTGGCACAGACAGGCGGATTATATTTTCCTTGTTTTTAAGCACCATGAAGTGTGACAAAATGAACTCTCCAGTCATAGTAATCCACAGTGAGTGATGCACAGAAAGTATGTAAGAACCACAGTTTTACAACAGCCCTGCCCAGTTTTACTCTTATGAGATTGACCTATCAAGATGAATTTCATTGTATACAATGAACTGAGCACCCAGAGTTACCAGACACCCATTATAGGAATTATGTTACTGTGAAAATGACATGTGGTGACAACATGCAGCGATATGGATTTTTACATAGGGTCTGCACCCACAGCAGTTAATCAGACCACCACGGTTGTGTTAACAAGAAGCCTGACACTAATATAAGTCAATTGGACAGTGTTGTTGTGTTATAGTGATCATGTTCCACCTCCTAGTGGATGACGTTTACTACATGTCTTGCTAAATAATGCTAAATGGCGTTGTGCATATAGCTGTTGAGCATCCCAACACAGTTTACAGCGCTGACAGTTGTCTTTCTAAGTGGCCCAAATGTTTATCCAAACACAGGATGATGGGAGGGACAAACTAGAGGGTGTGAACTGACAAATGCGTTGTGTCATTATCAACATGACATGTAACACAGTAGTGGCATGGTGTGAATTATACAGCAGCGACACATTTAAGAACATAAGCAGGGCAGGGATGATGTTCCTGAGTCCTGGGTCACCTGAAACATTGTGTCAAAAGATATTTAAATCACAATTATTGTGTTTTTGTTACCACTGTTAAAAACTCCAAGTTGTTATTAACTTGCTGGCTTTTGCTCATGTCAATCATGAACAAATGATTGACATGATCCTTCACTTTAGTGAACAAAGGATTCATTTCTATGATGTTAACGAATATTGACATAGTCAAACTTGAACACCTTGAAATTATTAATATGTCCTATTTTGAGTACGGCTATTTGAAATAAATACAATATTTAAAAAAACATAAAATTTAAAGATTATTTATTGGCCGAGGAGTTAGACCTCTATATACGAGCACGCACTCTACCAGGTGAGCTACCAAGCCGCCCTAATATTTCAATTTAAAGTATATATTTAGATGTGGGTGATAAGGCACTCTAATTGATAATTACCTAATCAGAAAACAATTATATCCAAACTCCCATTTCATGACATAAATAAAATGTGTCCTCTCAGTATAACGCAATTTAACAATGCCAGAAACTAAAGCCTCTAAAATGACCATGAAGTTAGATCAACATCTCTCCAACATTATAACCTTTATAACGATAGGGTTTATTTAGTTTATTAGTGTTTTAAGCCCCCAACACACTAGTATTAGGCTATGGTTATGGTTATGGTTAGGTTAGGTTAGGGTTAGGTGCCTTGAAGTCAAGGATCGCAGCACTGCCTGGAAGGAGATGTTGGGGGCATTAAAACACCATCAAGCATTTATCTGTATTTAGACTGTATTGGGCGTTTATTTACAGAAATATGTACATAGAATGAAGTGCAGTTTGACAAGTTTTAGCAATCATCTTAGAAACTGTGGTTAGATGCGTAATATTGAAGTGTGGCATTTGTTGAATATTAAAAAGCCTGCTTTTTATTACCTGTAATTTTCCGTCTTTTTATTTTTCTTTGACTGTAGATACATAGTATGTCTCTGCTCTAATTAACAGATTAGCAGATGTCCATCTTCATTTTCATCAAATTTAAGTACAATTGCTATTAATACCACAACGATATTTTAATAGATTGTGAAACGCAGCTACAGTAGATGTTGAACTCTACACTATCATAAGGGCTTAAAGTGTTTAACTGTTTTACCTGTTAGAACAAAAGGTTATTTTGTCTATTTTTGGAAGGTTTTATTTGTATCTATAATAGAAATGTTAACTAGGACACAAAGGAAGCAGTCACAGATGAAAAAAAAAGTGTTATTTTTCTCATCAAGTAGAGGCTAACCTTCATCTGTGGCTAAAAGGAGGTTACAGCAGAAATATGCACCATCATTGATAATCAAAGAACAGACAATTGGATAACGTCCCTAGAAAATTACAAAACTCAATTTGAAATCAATTTGACATTGAAGGGGGAAAAGCTGAATACTATTTTGGCTTTTCTGTCAGTGTGTGTTAGGTATGATCTGTGCTCTGCACCTAACTTTGAACACAAGTAGAGAAGCAGCTCATAACCCTGAGCAAAGGGAGCAGTCTGACTGTAGCCTAAAATCTCAGATCTCACTTGTAAAAGCGTTCCTAAATTTAGGTCTAGCAGCCACCTATCACCCTGTAATCAATTTGAAATAGTCAAGCAGATCCAACCCTCTGACCAACACCTGAATGGTAAACGCTTCTTGGCGCAGTTTCCCTTGACTGCAATTTGAGAAAAAGGTTTCCCTTCCTTTCCCAAGGTGTGTTGTCACTTTGCACCCGCAGGACAGAAACAGTGACAGCATCAGTAGCAGCAGTGATCGTATTTCTTAAATACAAATTCAGGCTTAACACTGCACAGTACTTATTGAGTAATATTTTTACACTCCTGTAGCAGTGTTAAATTAAATCAGCATGACTGTTCATTTCTGACCATGCAGAAGAATTTATGTTTTTTTAAATTATTTATTTTCTTGTAATTGTTTTTAGGCATTATGCCAACTGCAGGAATATAAAAGGTGGAGAAGAAAGGAGAGAAATATAAGAAATGCATACATGTCAGAGCCTTTAGTTCACGCAACAGAAGAAGGGAGGTATTTTCACACCTCCACTCTTATTTAAGAAATGCACACTGCAAAGAGACAAAACAACACTTACATTGTTTAAATATAGTATTACCGAAGTAGGCCTGAATATTTATAATTTTTAATAAGTATTCTCTCATTAGTGCCCTTCATAATTATTTTGAAAAAATATCTTTAATAAATACAAGACATATTAACATTGATTGGCACACATGTTTGAGATTGGGGTGAATTCAGTCTTATGTTGTCTAATAAAATAAATGCAGCTTTTTTTGATTAATTTATTAATTAATGACCATGTACTGCACCATATCTTCAGCAAGTCCCCTGTCCACTTTTATACAGTTACATATTCAAATCTGTACAAACACAGCCATTTACACTCTACTGCTGACCAGGTTTCTAATCAGAATGAGTATACCTCCATGAATACTAACACTGGCTAGTCCAGTTGATTTAAAAAAGCTAAAAAATAAATAATACACTTTAGTAAATTGTCAATCATCAATGTAGCACAAAAATAGTAAATATAATTCACATTTAATGTGTTTTGGAAATACTTTTGCAGTAAAAACTAAACAACTGAATACTTGTAAATTAAAACACATTGGATATATATAAAACAATCTTTCCAGGGCACAACTTGTTTTGTTTTTTTCGGCTGATTTCATGGAATATCGGCAGGAGATTGGCAAGGAGCTTTGCAATTCCGGCAACAGGATGTCAGGCAAAGGGAGAAGTTGAGATGCTGCTTGGCAGAAGATTATTTATTTCTGCTGGTATTATAGACAAATTAGATACGCCGCAGGCCTACTTTTTTCCCCCCTATGGAAATGACCCGCATTGTGTAATTTAGGAAACATGCGGCATAAATGCTCCACCTTCTCTCCTAATCCCTGCTGCTGAACGTTTTCAGTACAGGCTGAGCAAAATGTCTACACTGTTCCACGGCAATGAGGTTTTTATTTAAAGCCACAGTGGCTGTGTTGTACATTGTTTGATGGAGGCTTTTCTTTCGTCCGCTGAAGAAGACATTTTAAGCAGTCCAGTTGGAACAAGACTGGCTCTGTAAAAAAAAAAAAAAAAAATTATTTTCAAGGATACTAGTCTTGTCAAGAGATATACTGCCTCTTATATTAACTACCATTCACCTGCCTGTCATAATTCAAGGTGTAGTTTTAGATTTAAAGAAAGAAAATTGTAGAAAAAACAGATATCACACTAAGCGGTAATCATTATTGTGTGGGTCTTTATTTCACAGGAGATAAATCCAGCAGGGCGGGTGCTCAGGCTAATAACTATTTCAAGTCCCAATAAAGCCCAAACATCTGATATGACTTAGGAAGCTGATAGAGGCTTGGCGAAGAAGCCTGTTCTTTTGTCAGAAGCATCCTGCTCCAAAATCCCAACAGACATACATAATCACCTTTCCCTCATTCTATTTATTTATGTCTTATTAATGTTTGCGGATGGCACAAATGCCAAGTCACTCACTCCGTAGGCAGTGATTTACCACATGTAAATATGCCAAGAAAGAATTTTTTGCTGCTCTGCCAACACCTCCATCAATCAAACCTTTTATAACCTGGATATGATAATAGGGCAAATGTGGGAACAGTTGTGTTTTTTGGCATTGCATCCACTGCATTTGGCTACTCTTTCTGGTGTTTTTGAGCAAATAAACATGTTCCACTTGCTTTACTAATTACTTCAATAGCAAGGACCAAGTTAACCTAACCCTTTTTCTTTTGCTTTAGTACTCCAAACACTAGATTGCAAGTAAATCCTTTGCACATGGTGACTAACATGGGCCAACAATGCACAACATCTTGTTTGATAACGACATTTCTAAGATCATTTCTCACACTCGCAGGTTATTTACTAAGTTCATTAAAATTCCCTTTTCAGTATTTTCTGTGCGCTTTAGGAGCCCATCTGCTACCAAGGTTCTGGGGCACATTTAATTACAATTTAGAATGAATAACAACAAATTAGTTAGTAATAAGGAAAGGGGTTCAGTGACAGTGGGATTCAGAATGTGCCTTCTATTATAAAAAAAAATCAGAAAAACATTAAAAAGGTACTGTTGATGACCTTTTAAATATCACATCTGCCACGAACACAATCTGTACCAACAAATCAAAATGCTCCTCTTTTGTCTTGTGACTGTCTATGAATCCATTGTAAGCAGCCCTTACATGAGTCACAGGTATTCTACAACAAGGCTCACTTGTCTTAGTGGGTGGTTTCACACACATTATTAGCCCTAATCCTCTTATTTCCTTTCTCCTTTTGAAAATTTGTCTTTCCTCTCGACCTCATCAGAGGAGGTAGTATGTCCATATTACATGCTGTCTGGCAGCTGCTGCAAGCTTTCACTTCATTTACGGGGGCTCCACGAACCTCAAGGTCCAGAGAAACACAAATAACACATGCTACCAAAAAATATAGGATATCTTTTTCCATGTGCTACTCTTTACTATAGGCTGAATCGCTGAAAAGATCTGGCTGATGGAGAATGCTTTGAAGATTTTAGTCATACCCAAATGTGCTGGTTTTCCTCTCACGCGCCTCGTCAAGGTTTCTCCCTCGTGCGTCTGCGAGAGGATCTGCTACAAAGAGAATTGCAGATCAACTTCAGCTTGACAGTAGATGAATGCAGCCAAGCACAAAGAGCCTAAACAGCGTTGCCTGCACCTCAACATAAGTTGGAAGCACATTTCATTTAGCGTGCAATGGTTTGAGGAGAAATTATGCTTGTACATAACATTATTTGCAAATTTCTCTTTTGATTTCTTTATATTATCTTTAGAAAACAAAAATACTTTGCCGTTTCATAACTGGAGGACTTCCTTGTTGCTCCTTGCAATGATCAGGAAAGGCTATAAGAATATAATTAGATACATTCATAAAAATGAACCGCTTCGTGTTGTCAGTGATTTAGAGGCACATGGCTGAGAGTTGCAGTATACAAAGCAGGCTTTGTAGAATTAAGCGACACTGAGGGTGCTGCTGTGATTGTCATTTCCAGGCATGATGGTTCCAGTATCTCATAAACAGACACCCCTCCTGCGCTTTTCATGCATTGGACAACCCGCAAACCCTCCAGTCAACAATAGCTCGGGGAGCAAATAAAACCCAGCTCATTTAATGGCCGAGAATAAGGGAGGCAGCAGGAATCGAGCAAGAGAAAGGGTTGGCCAAAAACAAGCAAATTTTAATTTGTTTGTTTAAAATGAAATAAATAAAAAAACAGCACAGTACCGCCTTCACATAGAGAAACCGCATGATGTTGGAGACAAACTTAAAATGTCTGTGTGATTTTTTTCTTTTTCTTTCCCAAACACAGCTGTACAAAACGCAAACTGGTCTGCTTTGTTATCCAAACGTCTTGATCAATTTTTACAATTCATCTTATTCATATTTTTTAATATCAATAAATATAATAAAAAGTATAAAATAACTTGGTTTACAACAGATATTTAGAATTTTTCTTGAATAATTCCTGGCTAAACTACAGTTAATTGAAAGTAAATACTGTAATAGGCTGACATTATTCCATGACCACATGTATGAATGTGAATAGACCATTAGCTCAGTCAAGGTCCAACACTCTCAATTTCTTCCGATCCGATGTGCGCTGCATTAACACTGAGCAGATGCTCCTGATAGTTCCAACCCCACATGTTTAAAGTCTTTATGAATGAAACAGAAAACAGCCAAAATGATGACAGTATGAATAAAGAGTGTAATATATGTAAAATTCTCACATTTACACATGCTGTGTGAGAGTTAATGGAATTGATAAAATAAGATGAGGATAACTAGATTTTAAAGGGGAAAATAATTTGATGAAATGATGAAGTGATTTTAACACCACAGCACAGTGACATAGATACAAGATATTTTCATTTGCATGTTAAAGTTAAACACAAAGTTGAAGAGAGCTTCAAATGGGGGAAATAGAAGTAATCTAGAGGTTACAAAACGCGCACAACATATATATATATATATATATATATATATATATATATATATATATATATATATATATATATATATATATATATATCTCATTCTTTGAACTTAAAGTTACAGTACAATACAGTGGTGGAAAGAGAGTAAGTGGTGGAAAGAGAGTGAGTGAGTGAGTTAGTACGTAAGTAAGTAAGTAAGGTACTTATACTTTGAGTATTTCTATTTTATATTTCTTAAATTCTTACTTTTTATACATTAAGTTTTAGTTACTTTGCAGATTCAGATTATTAATACAAAATATAATTTTAAAAATATATATAATTATAATAATTAAAAAAAAATATATATATATATATATATATATATATATTTATATTATTATATATTAAGCTATCCAGCAGTGTTCAAATTAACCTCACCCCACATTTAACGTAACTTGCTTAAACTCAAAAAGACTGTGCAAGCACACACACACACATACACACACACGCACGCACAAACACACACACAGTATGCAAGAATGCATCTGCCAATACAACTTACAAATTACAGTGTGTGGGATAGGATGTCACATTTCACTCCCCGTCTTTGAAGTAAAAAATAACTCTCTGTATTTGCCTTGTAGATGCTTTTTTTTAACCACCCGGTGTGTAACAAACAGATGTAAGCCATTAATTGTAGATCTTGAGGAAAACTCTAGAAAGAGGACCTAAATAAGCAAGGAGATGTGGGTATAAATGTGAAAAGTGATAGAACCATCACACGTCTAGCAATATCTGGTAATAAAACTACAGAATTTCCATCTCTGAAAATACAGCAACTGCTGCATAGCTGCATTTCACAGCACAAAACCCATCAGCCCTTGTCACAGATGAGCTGCAGTAAAGGGAGCCTGGTCTGCTGCAAGCTGGATATACTTAATGAAATAGCCGCTGTGTGAGAAATCTAGACCAGAGCAGTATTTCTGTTTACCACAATTTACCCCCAACATGCACTTTGTGGGGTTTCTTAGAAAAACAGGTACATATCCGCTATATCCTCTTCCACCTTATTGAAATAGTTGTGGCAAACAGCTGTTGTTCTTGCCTTCCCTGATCTAGTTTTCCCCCAATCTACACACATGCTGTCACATCAATAAAATCAATTCCCTCTCTGTCATGCTTTAATCACTCACTTTTTTAATGAAATCTGCAAAACTTCAATGGATTTTTCCGCGTCAGATGCTCTATGTCTCCTCTCGCCCCCATTTTCTGTTTCCTGATTTCCTTCACATGTCTACATGCATTTCTTCCTCCACTGTTTGCCTTGATTCTCCTTCTGTTGTCTTTTGCTCTTCTTCTGACCTCTCGACTATTTTGCAAATCTATAAACTTGCTTGAAACCATTTCGAAAAATGTGATTACGTTGGATATATAGCTCTATTTTCAACTCCTCAGCAAATAACACAAAACCCAAAGAATGAGAGGAAGACACCTAGTGCACTGAAGACATTACCAGAAAAATGAAGGGCCTATTTCACAGACATGGATTAAACTAATCCTGGTCTAATACACTGAAAAAGAGAACTTTGGCTGTGTGTCTGTGAAACCAATCCTTAAATCTCATTGAATTTAAAATGTCTGATATCTCTGCCTTATACTCAGCTGTTTTACACAACATGGGAAACCTATCAGTACAACTGCTTATTAATAGCATTGAGATGGGTGGTATAAGCTTCCACGCTGACATACATGAACAAAAAACTTAATTGTCACATAAATGCACATTGTAGTGAAAGTACATTTCTGCAATTTAACCCACCCTAGTATTAGGAGCAGTAGACAGCTATACAGCGTCCGGGGAGAAACTTGGGGTTCAGGAAGACTTTGACATGTGGCCAGAGGAGCCGGGGAATGAACTGCCAAGAAAAAAAAAAGATTTACAATAACGAATAACCTACGAAGCCTCTTGAATTTATTGCACATAGGGTTTGAACCTTCCACAAAATTTAATCAAAGAGTGCTATCCTTGTCCAAGTTATCTATCTCCTGACCCTTTTATTTCCTTAATATATTAATATATTCCATTTAATCTATTTCAGATGATATCAGACTTTTGCTGTATCACGTCTGTGGTGGCCTAGACAGTTGAGTGTTATCACAGTATGATTTCTGGCAGAAGGCAGAGAATAAATGGCTAAATCATGATGTTCCTGTCTAATGTTCTTTTACTTTTAAGATATTTAACTGACACACGGAGGAAGTTACAAAAAAAAGCTGCAAATAGTCGTCAAACTGTCATCTCACTCGGTCTTTGCTTTTACGCTGAAACCATTTCCAGGCAACTCACAATGGATGTACAATTGTGTTCATTATTAATGGTTACATGATCCCAAATGCATTTTCGCTCCCTAAACATAGCTAACTGTGTATGTATGTGGCTAACGTTGAGTCTGGCAGTGTGTAAAATATTTAGGTGTACAAACCCTTTACAATTGTAAGAGCTCTGCACAGGATGCTGCAGTCAATACCACAGCACAACAAATATCAATGATGGCCGCTGTGCTGGATATGAAAGATACTTGCAATGCAGCCATTAGATTGAGCCAGGCCAGTGATTCTGAGCTCATCTGTCCTTGATTCAAGTGTTGCCGTCATGCTGCATGTCTAGGATTGTTTGATGTGAGAACATTGCCCCCTGCTGATTCCCTGATGTACACTATCAGAGTCCTTCATCAGCCAAGCTGACTGACAAAAGACATGTGGGATAGGGTCACTCAAATGCCACAGAGCAATCACTCTTAGCTTTGACAACTTTTTTTTGGTTCACTCTCATGTCACAACTCTGGTGTCATTTGTCATGTGAGTTTCATCTCCAGCAGCAAATGTATCATGTTCTGGATATGCTGCAGACATACAGTATGATTGAACTCCACCAGACCAAAGCAGTTGGAGAAATCATATAGAATAAAGTTTGATTGGTCTAAATAATTCACTCATATGCTAAATAAATAATCATTACATAATGAAAATATACTGATTCAGTGCATCCCTTTTCTCAGTGCATCATTAAAGCAACCAGAAAACTTTAAATCTTTAATATGTCTTTATAAGATTCAATATTTATGACTAAATAAGACACAATCACAAAGTTTGGGTGGAAATAAAACTTGGAAACTGAGCTTATCTGCTTCATCAGGACTGTGTGTGTGTGTCTGTGTGTAGGGGGGTGTTAATCCGATTGAATTGACTGTTTGGCAACATAAGCAAACAACCACTAACTGTTATTACCTCTTGATTCAAATGTTGCTAAATCCTGATTGGCACATTGAAGTACGTGACTTTTTTTATTCCCATTGTGTTCATGTTCATTGGGAGTAGTAGAAGTAGGCTCTTATGTTTTGATGTTTTTGTTCAATCTGGAAATTAACCAGAAACTATTTTGATAACTGATTAATCATTTTAGTAATTTTTCAAATTTAAGGCATCGTAATCTAGGGTATTCTCAACTCTTTGTTGAACAGAGAGCACCATCTAGTGGGCTCTGAAAATAAAGACACTGGTTCACAAAGCTTCATTTGGCCATCACTAGTTCAAGCTTGTCTTATGTGATAGTTACCTTTGGGTGCTGATGTTTATTTAGCAGGCTTTAACAAAAAGTTTGCAGACTAAATGTTGGGACCTGACAAAAGAGGTGAGTCCAGCTGAAATTAAAACCAGAAAGTTACTTTAGAGCTTAGTGAGCTTTATGGATATGGACGACCTGACGCAGGTACCTGCACTGGTTGTAGTTTTCAGGGAGCTGATCCCATATCTGAAAGTAAACTTAACTTAAAATCACAAAGGTTTCAATTTCTTATTGTGACTGCTATAGATGATGGCAGTGTGTCATACTGGTAAAATATGAAAAGTAGATATGACGTCATGACTTCGGCTCTTCATAGTATACTTATTAGAATCGCTAAACAAATCAGAGATGAGAGCAGTTATTCAGAGGTCTGGAACCAGGCTACAGAGAAAACAGCACAGACAGAAACCAAAACGATTCTAACTTTGGGACAAATATGTGTATTTGTGTTGGTACCCATTCCTCATAGTAAGATTATTAAGAAATCATGTTTTGAGGGCCTTTAATAAAACAAAAAAAAAGCAATTAAGCATAAACATTGAAAGCTTGGCAAATAAAAAACAAAGCTTATGCTTTACTGCAAATTATGCGTTTGTTTCCTTACAAACCATCAGTCTGCAGCAGTCAAAGATGAAGTTCAAAAGTTTAAGAGTGTGTAAAAGTTCTAAATACCATGTGGGTCCCATTTCATCTGTCAGCCAGCATATATTTTACAATTAAATTTTCATGTCTACTAGTTGAGCCATCCAACATAAGGTCGATATGTTCTAAATAAACGGTAAAAACGCCTGGTGAGAGAAATTGGTATTCTAAAAGGAGCGCTGCTTCCAACTGATGGTAATCTGTATTCACAAAGTCTGCCATGTCAGACGAAAGACGTCAATTCTATTCAGTATTTTCCTATTATGCCACCACCACTATTTACATTTTCTGTCAGCACCCGAGGCACCCTGTCCGACAGTTGCAGGAATCACTCCTGGTGGGAATATAAAAAAACCTGCTGTGAACAAAGTGTTTTGTAGTAATCAGAGTTATGGGCTTCTTCTGCCTGATGCTCCCTACCTCGTGGCTGTAGATGTGAGGAGCCATAAGCCATCCTTTCAGTCTTAACCCCGGATGAAAAACTGAGACTCCAGCAATGAGATGAAACACCTCCAATGCTTTGATTTGCACCCTCTTGCTGGCAGGGTCTGTGCCGACCCTTTGCGTGATGCTTGTTCCCTCACCAGGTGTTCTTAGTAGAGAGAGCCACTGATTGAATTTTGCTTACCTACATGCCGCTGCAGGATTCAAAAGAATACAGTAGCCGAATCTCAGTTTAATGCACTTAAACAAAAGAAAAGGCGTTTCTGTCTTGCAGACAGATTAGCTTTGTATTTGTGTGGGTGGGCGGCATAATGCTATTATTGTGAACCGACAAGCATTGCCGTGAGAAATTATTTTCTGAGGATAATAAAGCATCAGTGGCAGACCTCATCTCGTGCAACTCGATAACCAAACTCATACTGAGATGTTCCTTTGCGAGTTTGTAAATTGGTCCAGTGTGAAGATTTTCATTCAGGGTCTTTATTATTAGTATTGTGGCATGGTAGTATGGGAGGCAAGGCATATAAAGGAACATATTTGCAAAGCCAAAAGCAGGCCAGTGGGAGTCAGTTTTCAATGAAAAAGAGCTAAAGGCCATTCTGCAGAGACCCTGCTTTGACTTAGCCCATATATCTTGCTGGGTCAGCCCAATAGCACTCAAAGTCAGCTGGATTTCTGCCGGAACCCTGCTGGAAGAGGCGAATTGAAACAAAAATATAAATCCTGTTTTGTAGAATGTGTTGCATTCATGAAAAGATTATGTAAAAACCGGTAAAACCTAAATACACCGACACAACGATGACAAAGACCTGAGGTATAACTTTCTGTGTGTACACACACACACACACATATATATATATATATATATATATATATATATATATATAAATAAAAAAAGGCTACATTAGTCAATCTATACTAAAATTGTAGTAATTCTGATAATTGATTCATAGTTGGAATCAATTAGGGCCACCAGGCTTGCACTCACTGAGAGGTTCCAGAGGCATACCTATATAGCTATAAGGCAACCACATGCTAAATTCCATGTGAAATAATCAAAGCAAGAATCCAATACATAACAACATTATGTAAACTCTGTTCTTTGCTAAAATTCATCAGAATTTTGAAAACCGATAACATGATAAGATCATATCACAATATTGTTCAACAACTAACGTTAACTATATAAAAAAAATACTGCAAATAGGAAAACAAGTGGAAAGAATACAAAACGATACAGATGACCTACTTTTCTTTAAATATGTTTTGTTTTTATTTCACTGGACCTTGTAATTAGCCTCATGATTAAACACTTTGAAAGGAGAAGGGACATACCGGTACTTTAAAATAAAATTGTCTTTGGGACCGACTATGGCTTGGAACCATGTTTGGAACTAGCAACAGACAAATGTTAAGTAACGTTAATTAATTTGCACGGTTGCACGCCTGAAGCCCTTATCGTTGTCTTTAGCTAGTTAAATCTAACATGTTTTCAATGATATACATCCCGTTTCTACTTTTGCTAATTCGACTTACTTATATTGTTTTTGACTTTCTGCAGCATCGATGTAAACTGTTTGTCCGGTGCGGGCGGTGTTGTGTTCTGTGTCGCTCCCAGTCAGAAAGAGCACAGGAAGTTTTAGCTGCCCGTCGCACCAATCAGCTGTGAGGTTACTTGGACGCTCTGCCCAAACAATACAGACAGGTCGCTGTAATATAGCTACAGTGCCGCATATTTTGATTTTACGATTGGCAGGCTTTATTTATCTACTTAAAATCGTTTTGTAGTGTTTCCAAAATGAGCGGTGTCGAGGCACGTATTTTCAAAACTCGCTGAGACGATGATAGCAAAATAACGATATCTAGCCTGCTACCGTTAGCAAGGTGTCAGATGCTAGCCGAGTCAGCTAACAGCTAGCTAGCTATGTGACCCCCGGCAGCTAGTCGAAAAAGTTGTTTTGGAGAAGCTCTTTTGGGAAAGTAAAGTAATGCCGATCAGCTGTTGAACGTTTGTTTGTATTCGTTGTAAATCAACAAGGAAACCAACAGGCAAAGTCCGATGTGTTTATATCCGTTAGCAACGTTGCGTGGTTGAAATCCAGGCTAGCAGTTGAATAGGTAGCTAGCTTAGCTGCTACATAAACGACAACATCCATCAAACTGGACAAAACTTTGGATTTAGTCGGGTTTAAATCGGGCTCGGCGGGTTCGCTGACCCCTCAAAAGAAGATGAAGAAGAGGAAGGAGCTGAATGCCTTGATCGGACTTGGGGACAGCAAGAGAAAGAAGACCAAAAAGGGGTCCGGTCACCGACTTCTCCGAACCGAACCTCCGGACTCGGAGTCCGACTCCAGCTCGGACGATGACGAGTTCAACAACCTGAGCAGCGGAGCTAACTTTGGAAAGTGAGTGATCAGTTTAAAAACGTTTTGTTTGGGTGTAATATTTGGTATGATCAGTGTTGTAACGTAAATTTAAAAAACGGTTATTTTTTTTGTTCTTACCTCGCAGATTATTTTATTACTGATTTAATTTGATAGATGATTAGGTTGCCAACATATTGCAACCATACTGTATCATTTTTCACTCACATGTGCAGGAGAATTACAATGAAATATCTCAATTTGCGAATCAAATAGGCAGGAAACGTCCCACTTTCCTCTGCAAATCTATATTGTAGTCATTGTGCAGATGTTAAAAAAAATAAAATTGCATATATATATATATATATATATATATATATATATATATATATATATATATATATATATATATATATATATATATCTTCTGTGCCCAGGTCAGTAGGACCATCTTGCATACTAAGAAGATGGTCAAGCTTTTTCTTCCTAAAGATCGATATTAGGCAAATTAGATACTACATTCATCATAAGTCTGAAATAATTATATAATCTATATTCGAAGCACCATTATTTAACAGTAAACCTTGTAATTCCCATGACACGGAATGCAGTCTTCTGAAAATATCTCCTTCATCAATAATGAAAGTGGCTGTGCAGTTGTAATGTCTAACATTATCATGTTTCTTCTCTTTGCAGAAGAAGCTACTCGCAGTGCTGCAATGTGTGCTACCCCTTGTTTCTGTTCATCATACTTGCTGCCTGTGTTATGGCCTGTGCTGGACTCATATGGATGCAAATTGCTCTGAAAGAGGATCTAGACTCACTGAAAGAAAAGCTGCATAGCAGTAAGACTCACTGTCACACACACACCTTGTGTGACTTAAACCTGTTATATTCCAGTGACATATGCATTCATTTGTCTTGAACACTGCTTTCATGTTGTTGTGATGTTTCTGTAACAGTGGAATCCAGCCAGAAGGTCTCATCAAGTGAAATACCAAAACTTAGTGAGGACCTGAAAAACAAGGAGAGAAAGCTTGATGATCTTGAAAACGGGGACAAGGGGTTGAGCAAGCTCTGGTCTAACCTAACAGAAATGAACAGAAAGGTCTGTTTTTGTTGCTCAGAGGTGTTGATGCCACCTTAACATTCACACTGTCACACACTAACCACTTCTCATGACAAAGTGTTTGAGAATATCTAGACTTGCAGCGTTGGTCATACTGTACTTGAGTTACCTTTTATTTTCTTGACCTAAATATGTAAACATAATGCTGTGCAAGTTTTAGTTTTCTTTTGGAATGGCTAAATAGATGAGTAATTCTGTCTTAGAGGTGTAACTGAAGAGCTTGTGTAATTCTACTCTTGCAGATCAGTTTGCTGGACTCTGCGTTAAACCATTTAAAGACCAACTTAAAATCAGCTGCTGACTTAATCAGCCTTCCCACTACAGTTGAAGAGCTTCAAAAGGTAAAGGCAAAGTATAATGGATGGATGAAATTTGATTGAGAATCTATCTATTGCTATTCTTTTTGTTGTACTGATTATAACAATTGACCTTGCAGAGTATTTTTTTTCCAGAGTGTTGCTACAATTGGCAGTACACTAACAAGTGTACAGCATGACGTGAAGACTATGCAGGCTGCTCTGGAAAATCAGAAGAAAGATGATGAGTTGAAGAAGACAATGGTAAAACTCAAGCATTTGTAACTGTAACAGCTGGCAGTTGGTATGGTAACATGCTCAGATGTAATTGGATAGCAGGGCTACAAAACCTTAACGTCTTTTCCACGGCTCTAAATACACACCTTTATGCTATCTTTGAGATTATTGTGTAGGCTTTCCTTTGCACAAGTTTCCCCTTTGTTTTTTGTTTTTAATTCATTGACTTAATTTTAATCTTATTTTGGTCTTGCAGAGTAATTGTTCTATACTCAACATTCTTCCAAGTTTGAATACATTCAATCATCCATTTTTAATCTCAGAATGACTCAACACTTGTGTCTCACATTCACATGATGGATGTTGTTTTCAATGAGAGGCAGAATAGTCAAAGACAATACCTTTCAGGAGGATTTTTCAAACTATATTAAACTACTGAAACATCAATACAATGTTTTGGGCAGATGACGAGCTTGCAGATGGCTGCAAGCTCTAGTATTTTACATAAGCAAACCCACAGATTTTTCATGAGTCAAATTTGGAATTCACTTATTTAGTTTGTCAGCTTGTCTTTGCTTATTTACATCTCTATGTTCACTGCAAATATTGCTGCTTTTTCATTTAGTATTTATGCATAAACGTAAGGCAGTAGTGTCTGTAAAACGAGTTAACAGTGCATTGTGCTTGGGTGCCCAGACAGAACAGTTGGTAGAGCGGGGTTTACTAAGGTTGCTGCATGTCGTTCCCCCTTTCTCTCCCCTTTCATGTCTTCATCTGTCCTGTCAAGAATAAAGGCCAAAAATGCCCCCAAAATAATCTTTAAAATAATTGAACAACTTGGCATGCCAGTATTTGATGTACTAGTTCTCAGTTGCTAGCTGTGGTTTTGCTTTTGCACATTTGTCTCACTTAGAATTGAGGAAAAGGTACTAACATATGCCAAGATGAGTCTGTTGATGAAATGTCGGTTGATCTGCTTAACTACGGTAGGAATCCAAACCAAAAACTGTGGTGAACTTTGCCACTGCCAGATTAATTTGTTTATTTGTTTACCCACCCACGCACACATTCATGTTTTGGCAGTTCTTGTCAGGCTTACATTGACAGCGCCGTCGGGTTAAGAAGGTCCTGTCCTTTCTTGGATCCATGCTTTGGATTTTCATTCATAATACATGAAACCAGTGCCAATCTATTTTGGGAGCTTAGATGCTTCCGTTTGCTGAGTGAAACTAGGTCAAATATCTGAGACAACTGCAGTGTGTTTTTTCCACTTTATTTGTTATAAGCATAATAGGATGGGCAAAGAGGATCAGCAAATAATCATACACTTTTACATATTTTTTTTTTTTATATAAATTGACCTTAAGTAGTCAGTAGTCAGTGATGAATTGCTATCTGGCTGAGATCTCCATATTCTTGAAACTTTGGATTGCCTAGATGCTGACGAGTCCTAGAAGGTGGCAGGAATCTCATATAACAGTAAACTTCAGGTTGCTTTACTGTATTTTTTCTCTTCTTTTTTTTTTAATCATAGGACATAACTGACCTGAGAAAAGCAGTGAGTGAGGCTAACAAGACAGAGGAGCAGCATCTTACACAGACTGATGAGCAGATCCACATCCTCCTCTCTACGGTCACAGATCTTCAGCAGAGAGTGTCATCATTAGAGAACGGGTCAAAGCAAAGCGTGAGTAATATGAAGCTTCACACTTTATTTCTGCATTTTTAAAGTACTAGCACATCTGGTTGGAAATCTCTGGCCCAGACAGTAACAGACAACTATATGCATTTTACATTTCATCTTCCATTTGCTTTACAATCAAAGGACAATAACGCAGCAGCAATCGCCAGTGAAAGTCCAGAGACTGTGACGGTGAATAAAGCTACTCCAACCAAAGCAACGCCTGGGGATGTGCACGGTACAGTGTAGGATAAAGCAGTTCATTACATTGGTTTTCTTTTCCCCATGTGACATTTTAATAATTTTGTGTCTTTTTTCCCCCCAGAGGTATCCACACCACTGACAGAGCCTCAGACAAGCAGACGCCCACGTTTCTTAAATCCAAACCGCTCTAAGAGAAATGCTAAGACAACTTGCCCAAAGAGGGTGTTCCTTCCTGGTGTCAGTTCTCTAAAAGGTGCACATCACCACTCCACATGTATAGTTCAGCTTTCATTAAAGGAATAGTTTGACATTTTGAGAAATACACTTATTAGCTTTCTTGCCGATATCCAAACAACTCTCATGTCTCCCAGGAAATATTAGGCTATAGTTCATAAAATGTCCACTGGTTGCCTGACAACCTCATGGGGATTACAAGACTTCAAAAAGTTATTGCTCCTGGTCAAGAAATACCCGGCACACAAATCACTGTAAAACATTAACTTGCAATTTGTACGTACGTAGTGAGTTTTAGAGCTGCTGATTGGAGGATATCTTATTTGTATTTATATCTGGACACAGCTAGGCTAGCCACTTCCATTTCCAGTCCTATGCATATTTAACACATACACAAGAGTGGTATCAATCTCTCTGCAAAATAGCAAATAGGTATATTTCACAAAATGTTAAAAGGCTACAATATAATATATATGAATATATTCAGTTTTACAAAGGGCCATTTCAAGAGGGCATTGCCCTCATCAGTGTTTTCCAAGGTAGACTTACGGCCGTTTTGTGGTTCTGCGTAGAATTCTCACTCGCTCTATCACCCACTCCCCCCACACATGCCGGCTCGAGAAACACCCAACGCACAAAGGGTTTTGCAATTGACCCTCCGGAAAACCGCACACCCACTAGCATTCTGGCGGTGAAAGGCACCGCTATGCAAAGCAACACGTTCAACCCTGACGTTGAGCTCTGAAAGGGTCACAACACCATAGGAGCGACGGCGTAGCTACCCCGTGGAGTTTAAGTACAACCATAAAACGGCCTTGAGGTGCTCATATTTAGCAGGAGGTTTAGGGGCCCTCCTTTTAAAGAAAGTGTTGCATCAGCCAAATAGCTAGGGTGCTGCTCCTTATCCTTATGATTGGGAGGGTAAACCCTGCCTCATAGACAAACAGTTGTTTACATGTTTCTGAATAAAACTGTTCTTTTCACAGACTTGGAAGACATCTTTCAGCAAGCAGGAATTGGACGTAATTTACCCGGGTTGACCTACCGCGGTCTGAGGAAAGAATTTGGAACATCAATTCCCAATGATCGTACCATGGAGTGTTTTGACAATGATGGAGACCAGAGGTACTCCCTGATGGAGCTGAGAGCTGCTGTAGGTTTGTGAGCACATTATCACTGACAGCAGTGTTGAATACCCAGCAGGGTCTGGGGGTTCGAAGTTCCGGACCCTTTTCTGTAATTGCTGCACTTTTGTGAACTGAATATTTATCATACTGATTGTGGAACAGTGGCGCTGGCATGCCCCATACTTATTCCCTCTCCCTGGTCTATTCCAACACTTCCTCGTCCACAAAACATACGCTTACATTTTAAACTTAATCTATATCAGTACCTGTATGCAGAATATTCAGTACTTATTTTAGCAACTCCCATGGTTTAAATGAAATAAACAGTGGAAAAAGTGTTATTTTGAATCCCGTTTTCCATCCTTAATTCTGACTTGCTGTTTTTTTTTTTTTAAGTCTGTCTTATTTAGCTTCTCTATAGGCTTTGTCAGTCTACTTCCCCGCCTAGCAACAAAACCACCTGATGGAACTCCCCTGAACCTTATTTATAGAACCTAAGATAGAATTTTAGGAATGTTTACAAATTAATACTACAAACTGTTTTTGTGAGTCTTCTGTTTTGAGACAGATTCCTAACTTTTAACTGAAACACACAATTGAGCATACAAGTGAGAAATGATCTCTAAGCTCAACAAGGTTTCAGATTCCTTTTATTTCCCTCTTATTTTCACTTAGTTGCTACATTTTCGTTTACGTGTTTAGTCTATCTGTACATTTTTGCAGCTTTCAGTTCTACAAGTTTTGAAGGGCTATGAACACTTTGAATCATTAAGAAATAATTTTGAAGTAACTCATGAGGCATATGTAGCAATAACAAAATGACAGATATTGCTTGTTTAAAATTGCAGTAGACAGAAGGCACACCTAGCTCACAATGTGTAACAGGTAGTATAAGAAGCACTGACCACCACTCTTTACTTGATTCATTTTATTCCATTTTTAATGGGACTAATAATAGTGTATTTACATAGCAAATTTGTCATACTCGAACATTGTTGTACTCTGTAAAAATGATTTAAATGTATTCTCACAAATTATCTTGTGAAGGGGGTCTGGTTAAATTTGCTTTTATGGTCTTACTCAACATTGAACATTTCTTAAATAATTCTGTTGTGCTTTGCATGTTGCTTATAATGTAACATGAACAAATTATTTATGAACTTAACATAGTCGACTAGTTGTTTTTGGAGGACAACAGCTTTGCCCATCATGACAGATTTTGGGTCCCTGCTGCTGTACATGGGGAGATTTTATGAATGTTTTTGTGTGAGCACCAATGAATAAACACAAAGTTGAAAGGTTTGATTGGTTGTCCATCTGGTTGCTTTAAGTCATGAACTGAAAAACGCTGTCTAAACAATGTTTTACAAGAATGCTCCACATCACTGCATCATATTTGATCCAGTCTGTTATATACCAAAAAGGGTGAAGAGCTTTTAACAAACATATTTACAAGTGTTGGATTGCTGACCGAGTTGTACAAAAAGAAACGCACTTTTTTTTCTTCTCCTAGTTGTATGAGATCTAGAGAAACTTAGGCCAGTGCCCCTTTAGCCCTCCAGTCCCGGGACAAAAGCCCCAGCAGCTCCTCTTCATTCTCTTCTTCCTCATCGCTGGCGTCTACCTCCATACGTTCTTCCATAATGGACAGAGGCTTGCCCTTTGCCACATCCCGCATGTCTCTCAGTACTTCAACCCTCTTGTAACACTCAATTTGTGCATCTATTTCCTCAATCTGTCTCTCAAAGCGGCCCTCCTCGTCGTCCTCCGCCACGATGGCCTCTGATTTTGTGTTTACCTGTCGTATCTCCTTTTGAAACTCGTCCCACTCCTTGTCCATGTGATCTTTGGGTGCGTCGACGTTGCGCACTTTAGCATCTCTCACTGGGTCGTCGAAGAAGCCCTCGGGGAGTGCCTCGGCTGTGTTTTCTTTCTTTTCTGTGATTTTCTCTTGCACGTCTGCTTTGAGGATGGACCCTGAATGGGAGATGGCAGGGGTTGATGGGATGGAGCTGTCAAAGAAATCAGCGGGTAGTCCTGCAGCTTCAGCCTCTTGCGGAGGGGGATTCGTGGTTCCTGCCCCTGTAGCATCTTCTTCATCGTCGTCGTCCTCGTCATAACCTTCAGCCAACAGACTCAGACCTGCGGATCTCTGAGTAGCGGAAGCTCCCTTTTCGCTGGGTTTCTCAAAGAAATCTCCTGGCAGCCCTGACGACGCAGACTGGCCTGCATCCGACGAGGGTTTCGCCTTTTTCCAGTTAACGTCCTCGTTGTCCGGTCCTTTCCTCTTTACTGGTTGAAACTGTGGTGTCACTGGTTGACTCTTTCCTCCCTTAAGCTCAGTAACTTTTTCTTTGTGCTGTTTTCCAAGAACATGCGCTGGCCACAGTAGTTCAGACTTCACCTGCACATTGCACAGGACACAACTGAGGTGCCCGAGACTGTTGTATTTAGCAAAAGGAGACTCGATGCGCTTCTTGTCTGTGGTTTGCCTTTGTTTTTCCCTCATTAAGCGTCGTAGTTCCTCCTGATTTACCACTTTCTTCCCCTTCTTTAAGGATGCCATTCTTGTAAACAACGTCGCTTGTTAGCCAGCTAGCTACTGGCCTGCGATGAAGTCAAGATGCGTCTCATGAAGATGACCTAAACTGCATGAAGTCGCGTTCACACTGTGCGTCGAGGAATAATCTCGCGAGATTTACCACACGCAGCCAAGCTAACAGAAGTGTTGCTCTGTTGGCTAGCTACAGTCAACCATAGCATCTAGTCCGCCTGAATTTTGCCGCAAAGCAAACTGAATCTATACCATTTTAAAACGTATATCAGAGGAGCGGTAGAGACAACGATGTAGTCGTTTGTTATTCGTTTTAATTCATAGCTGTATGTTAATTTAGTGCGTGTGTTTGTGTTTTATTTTTAGAATTATTTTCTGTTTTAATCGCCGAATCCACCGAATTCATTTGTTTTTATTGTGGGCCAGCTAGCGAACGTTTACTGGTAACGTTAGCTAACGCTAATGCTGGCTGTGGAGCAGCAGGTGAAACGTTATTTGATTAACAGAGCTAGCTACTAGAAAGCATCGCTATTAGCTTAAATTGCTAAGAAGCTCATTTAAAGTCAGATTTGACTAGATATATGCCACATCTTCACCAGAGTGTATTACGGTAACATTAATTAGCTTGTTAACGTACGGTAGTCATGACAGGTGAGAAGATACGCACCATGCGAAAGGACCACAAACCAAACAAAAATGAGGAGATAATGGACACGTACGATGAGACCTCAAATGGGACTATCCCTAACAGCACCAGTAACCAATTCAAATCGAACAAGGCTTTTCAAAAATCAGTCAAAACCTCGGAACTGCAGCAGCAACAGCAGCTCAATGCAAACAACATTAACGGCAATTCATCATCATTTGGCAATATTGTCAATGATAACAACAAGAACCCAATAATCCTGACAAGTGAGGATTTGGAGTTCCCCGTTCATGAGTGCGTGTTCAAGGGAGATGTGCGTCGGCTCTCCTCTCTCATCAGGACCCATAGCATCACTCAAAAAGATGTGCATGGTAAGTGTTCTGTCATTACCTGATTTATCTTTTTAAGTTATTTGATAAAATATGATTATATAACAGGTACCTCTGATCGTGTGGAATTATTGATATTTACATGAACTCGGAAAATCATCTGAAGTGCTCCTTTTTCAGGGAACACACCTCTTCATCTGGCTGTGATGATGGGCCACAAAGGTAAACGTGCTCACAAAAAAATGTTTCATCAGCCTGTAGTCATACACAGGATTAACCAAATTGAACAAAAAAGCTTCTCGGATGATAATCTACCAGTCTCAGGTTGATCCCAGAAAATTATACTAAATCTGCTGTGCTCCATGGCCTTTCATCATAATGTGGCTTTATTGAAAGAGCATTTGGCATCCTCATTAAATGCTGTTTGAAAGCACAGTTCCAATTCCTTTTTTGGAGCAGCCAATTTATAAGGACATGGATACTTTTTGTGTAGTGCAGAATACTTTTAGTTTATATAGCCCAAAATCACAAATTAGGACATTCCATTCCGTACTATTTACAACACCTATTCCTAACACACAATTTGTATACTGAAAAACCCCACAAAGCAAAATTCTAAGCAGGAAAAAGGGGAAATAGAAATGGAACAGAGAAAGGATCTCATTTATGGTACAGAAGTAGTAGTGTACTACTGTTGATGCTGACCTGAATAATCTGAATATACTGAAAAATGTGCATAATGATTCCTAAGTATGTCATTACATAAAGATCAGTAGTCTGTTTAAACGCTGACATCTTTTATCTAGACTCTGTTGGAAAGTTACTAATAACATCTTAACATTTACCATTTTATATTCGGCATGGCTGCTCAAAACAATGTAGAGAATAAAAAGTAGTGACAGAATTGACAATAATGTAGATATGTTCCCATCTGTCTCTGATCATTTTGTTTTACTTTCAGAATGTGCCCTCCTTCTTCTGGCCCATAACGCTCCTGTAAAAATAAAGAACGCACAGGGATGGAGCCCTCTAGCAGAAGCCATCAGCTACGGCGACAGGCAGATGAGTAGGTTATGTCAACACTGCTCTGAATAGCTGTCTGCTGTCCCGAGGTTTTCATTGGTGGATGTGTTTGTGCTAATCTTAGTGCCATACCTACAGGGCTGGGCGATACAGAGAAAATCAAATATCACGATATTCTTGACCAAATACCTCAATGTCAATACTGTGACAATATTGTATGGTTGACTTTTGGTGCTTTTAACAAAATGTTATTTACACAATGAGATTTTTGATAAATATTCTCAAGAAATGATTTAATGACTTAGTGGGTAAAGGTAAATAATAGAACAGCTAGAACAGTCTGGTAAGTTCAGAAAATGACATCACTTTACTGTAATGCCAGGTAAAGACAACAATTACCATATTATGATATTACAATATATCTAAAATCTAAGACGATATCTAGTCGGATATTGTGTTATCGATACAACATTAATATATTGCCCAGCCCTACCTACAATCATATTACTGTTCCATGCTGCCTGTCTGACGGTTCAATAGAGTTTTGAACAGATTGTTGGATATCGTATAGTCAGTCATTCTGACATCTGGAACGGCGTTCTGTGTGAATGCTAATATTGTAGCAGTATTGGTAAATGTCAGCTTGGTGGTTATAGTGTGGTCATGAAGTATCATATTTGGTTTATTGTGTTGCCAACTGAATGCTAGAATATATTTTCCTAATAAAGAAGGAAATTAGGATTTTATTCTTTCTCATAGTGAATAAGTTACAACACAAAATGTCAGTGTAAATTCAATCTCCAGAGTCAGTGCTTTGCTGAAACGTTTCCTGGCAGTTTGTACAGTTTAGTCTTCTCAGATACATTATGTATGTAGTAAACAGTTTCTGCAGAAATATGGAGGGAAAAATCTGTTCATTTCTACACATTTGAAATCAAGTGAAGTTGCAACATCTCAAGATGGCATAAAAAAAAGACATTTTTAGTTTTAAATTTTTAACTCATGAACCTTAAACAGTACTTCCATATTATGGTTAATAACGTGTACATCATTGACAAATATAAAGACTGTTATCCTGTCATTCCAGCTAAAAAAAAAAAGTGGGGGGATTTTCTCTGATTACTCCTCATCCAGATGGGCTGGAACACAGCCTGAATGATAGCTTAGTGTTAGAAAGCCCTGAGCTTACAGCCTGGTCACGCCGCTGCTTAATGATGATGATGATGCTGCTTTTAGATCTGATATTCAGTGAAAAAGAATCAAAGGACATGTGAAAGACACCAGCTAATGCCTTTGGGATAAACTGACTGCTCTTTCCTTTTTTTAAGTTCTGGTGTTAATTTTGTATACTTAACTAAAGATAATAGAAAAGATAACAGGCAGGCTACGTGTCTTGTAGAAGGACTGCATACTAAATCATTAATCTCTGTTTTAGTAACAAAGCTAAGCTGCTTGCCTGTATAGATAACGTAACTGTGAATTATCAGCTTCTTCTTATACAGCCTGTGATGGAGGCTGTGAGGTCCAGCAGTTTGAGAAATGACCCTCAACGTTGTTAGTATGCGCCGCAACTCTCCCTGCCAGGCTGGCTTGGGACTGGGACCAGGAGTTTCGCTTTGAGAAGGTTGCACCACTCACAAGGGTGAAGGGGACGCAGAGCGGGGGCTGGGTACATTCGCACATATTAGCAAGGACATGCAAAAAGAGGCATAGCATGGGGTATTTAGATCTTTGGTTAAATAACATTCAGCACACAGCTCGCTATCACTTATTGAGAAGGGCAAATAGAGAATAATGCATGTGTTATAGCAAATGTATGGGTAACAGCTTGTCACGAAACACTGCACTCCTGTCAGCAGTCATTACCTTTCGCTTTTACACGTGTGCACATTGCGTCAGCAGCTCGTTCACTGGTTGTCCGTGTACAGCGAGTGCTTCATCAGCACTTCACTCCTCAGTCACATCCATTCTTAGTCCAGTGTCTTTGATGTATCACGCCATGGTCAAGATAACCAGGATACATCTGCGATATGTTAATGTATTGTGGTCCATCGGGTATTATTGATCGGTTGCTGGTCAGTTTGTAAGAGAAAGAGCTGCAATTGACGAGACAGTGAGTTCACCCCATCTATACATATATCACCCCATCTAATCACTGCTACTGAAAAATGTTACTTAGTTGTAGCAGAGTAGTGGTGCTTCTCTGTGTGTTTATGTGTAACAGTAGCACCATATTAAAATCTCGAAGCACTTTACTAGAGATTTGAAATGTGATACCAACATATCTGTGATAAGAGAGATCGGTCAACAATATCAATATTTCAGATAGACTGTAGTACCTTGTTTAGCTATATTCAAAGGTAATGTGAAGACAGTGGATGTACAAGGCATCATCCAAGTGCACATTTGTGTAACTTGAGTTTTATCCTTTCTCATCCTTGTTTCCTCAGTCACAGCAATACTGCGGAAGTTAAAGCAGCAATCCAGGGAAAGTGTGGAGGATAAAAGGCCAAAATTACTGAAAGCTCTCAGGGAGGTAAGGATCATACTGCCGTCACTTCCACGGATGTCACTCCCACACCAAACTCCAATTTGCAACAGCTTTCATTTTGCATCACTGGACATTCCCTCCATTATATTTTCAACATCTCTGCAGGCTTTGATTTGCATAAATTGCCTGTACTTGAGTATGCATATTAATTGCTGACCCATTAGTTCATAATACATCAGCTGAATCCTTCAGTTAGATGTGGTTGTGTCTTTTCTCTAGCTTGGTGACTTTTATCTGGAGCTACATTGGGACTTTCAGAGCTGGGGTGAGTTTCATAATTCACACACAAAGGAAGTTGTTTACCCTATTCCTTTGCTAAGTTCTTCAACATTGCTTTAAGGCTTGTATTAAAGATAAGTGAGTGTTTTTCTTTTATTGTCAATGCAAAACTAAAATATAAAGAGTATAATATTATATATATAGTAGATATTCACTCCCTTCTGTATTTTAGTGCCTTTGCTGTCCCGGATGCTGCCATCTGACGCTTGTAAAATCTACAAGCAGGGACTTAACATCAGGTACAACTGTCCTGTATGAGAGAGTCTAATTCACTGTGCGTTTAAAGCAGCAAATAGTCGATATCCAGGTCGAGGACTTCTTTTAGATCTAAAAAGTAGGACGAAACAATCTTCACACACTCTCTCTCTTGATTTAGACTTGACACCACCCTCATAGACTTCACTGATATGAAGTGTCAGCGCGGAGATCTTAGCTTCATTTTCAACGGCGAGGCAGCACCCTCCCAGTCCTTTGTGGTTCTAGACAATGAAGCAAAAGTGTATCAAAGAATACACCACGAGGTGAGTGATTGGTACGGCCAGACCTCTTGTTTCACATAGTGTCATCATCTGTTTAATATGAACAGCAGCGCCTCACCATCATTGTCTTGCCCCCATTTACTTGTGACCAAGATATGTAGTGTGCAGGACAAAAGCTGAAAAATAGTTAGTGCTCTCTGGTGGACCAACTGTATAATAGCGACCTGAAACACATCTTTGACACTTTTTTTTTACTTTCAAACTGTACCTTCGCCTGCTGCTGGTGATCTAGTTACACAACGCCTCACTATCATTGTCTTGCCCCCAAGGAGTCCGAGATGGAGACTGAAGAAGAGGTGGATATTCTGATGAGCAGTGACGTCTACTCTGCAACTCTGTCCACCAAGTCGATCAGTTTCTCTCGCAGTCAGATTGGCTGGTTGTTCAGAGAGGATAAAACAGTAAGCTTTTGGGGACAAACCCTTACTAAAACATTACTTGACACATTCAACAACATATAGACAAATTTGGGGTAAAGAAGATTTACAGTAGCTTGTAGTAATATTTTGAGAAAATATCAAATGAGGCATAGTTGAAATATATAAAAGTGAAGGCACATTAAATAGGGGTTAAATATCAAAACATTACATGTAAGCAGGGTAAAGGTGTGTTTACAGTCAGCAAGCCTAAGGGCATTTAATAGTTAACCTCTGCTAATCTATGCCCCCGAAAAAATAATAGGAAAGAGGTCTGGTTGTTTTATATTTGTGGTTTTATCCTACAACCCCTTCAAATGGATCATCTACTTGATAACCCAAAATCAATCATGTTCCATATGACAATGAGATGTGAGTAGTCTAAAGGCGCTGACACCCCAACCCGATTATCGTCCATCAAACATCTGGCGAGGTCAGTGACTCGAGTCTGTTCAGGCGCTGTTGTCAGTCGGACCTTCATTTGGGCCGATTTAACATGTTGAATCTGAAGGCGGACAGTCAAACTCAATGACCAATCTGATTGGTGGAGTGCTAACCCGGAAATGACAAGCAGGATGAGCGTGACAAACGCCTCTCAAAATCTGACAAATCTTTTAAACTGACCTGAAATCAAGACAGATTCAGCAACTGCATGGCCCACATCTCGCTTAAAATGTTTTCAGAAACATTATTTTTTATAAAATATGAGATGGAGCTGCCATGACGGTCCGGCTTTGAAATTCCAGAGAAGCTCGACCCACGTGACGTTTTCATCCACTTTTTGGACAACAATACAGATTAGTGCTGCCTGCTGCACGCACAGAACGTACGCTCAAGTCGGCGTTGCTTCAGTGTGTTCTGAGGCACTTTTTTGACCAACTTGGGGAGACTGTCAGTCCGACTGCCTTTTTCTGCCAAAGGTTGCACTATGAATCGGAAAAGACCTGTGTGTACCTAATTGCTTTTAATAGTTTTATTTTATTTAAAGCTTTTGTGTCCTGAAAAGTTAGTACAGTCCTACGCTCAGGCTGCACCGTGGCACATTTTAAGAAATCAGCAGTAGTGTTGCGTGATTCAGAGGATTACCCGCGATGAAACAAAAATATGCTTGTTTTCTGTGCAGGAGAGGGTTGGAAACTTCCTGGCTGACTTCTACTCAGTGAACGGTCTGGTGCTCGAGTCACGTAAACGGCGCGAACACCTAAGCGAGGAGGACATCTTGAGGAACAAAGCCATCATGGAGAGCTTGAGTAAAGGAGGCAGCATCAGTGAACAAAATTTTGAGGTACCAGAGAAACAAATCTCTGTTCAGGCTTTATTGAATTGTAATAGTAATGGTACCCTGATGACTGTGAGTCAGTAGCACTGACTGATTACTTTGTTGTCCTCAGCCTGTGAGACGGCAGTCCCTCACAGCTCCTGCACCCAACACAATTTCCTGGGAAGAGTACATCACTGCAGAGCAAGGAAAGTAAGTAGCTTGTATTTTCTATGATTTCATCAGTCTTTGGCAAAATTAGAAATGTAATCTGGGCAGTTACAAGAAATTGGGAATAGATGGTGAGCGTCCACCAAGAATAAAAAGCACTGTCTTGTGTCTTTTGTCTGTGTCTCTTTTCACCTTCAGGCCACCTCATCTTGGGAGAGAGCTTGTGTGTAAGGAAAGCAAGAAGAACTTCAAAGCTACTGTAGCCATGAGCCAGGATTTCCCTCTAGGCATCGAGTCGTAAGTACATCCCTTCCTCCTCAGATCTTTCCACACACCGATGAGATGAATTCAGAATCAACTGCTCTACCATGTGACAACAAAATGTCAGTATGTTGGATTATTTTTTAACTCATCTAAACCACCGTGTTTTCTGTGCTCGGGCTGTTTTAAAAATATATATATATACCACTTTAGTCTCTCATTTCCTATGCATTTATGTCTTCATGCAGCTGTAAGCTTGTGGCATTTGTTTCAGGTTACATTTGTAAATGTAGATATTGGAGCCTGGATCACGGTGTCTGAGTACAGACACAGAGCTCTAGTCTCTAAGTTAGTTTAACTGTCTGTTTAATCATTGCTTTTTTTGTAAAACACAAAAATCTATTCAAATTAACCTAACAAGGCGACGTACCTGTAACTCTTCAGTAGAATTCCTGGTAACTCTGAAGACATACGCAACCGGTGACAAGGAATTGGGTATACATACTGTTTCTCCCTAAAGGGTTACAAGCCGAAAAGGATGGAAAGCACTATTTTATTCCATGCTTTTTTCATAAATGTTTATAGTCCTGTTCAGTTGGAGAAAGGGGACTGCAGCCTGTGCCAAGATTCTTCATTCACTCAAGATCTCAAATTGCAGTTTGACTTATCCCCCTTTTTGTTCACATTTTGACTCACTTTCCCCTGCTTGCAGGTTATTAAACGTGTTGGAGGTCATAGCCCCGTTCAAGCACTTCAACAAACTCCGGGAGTTCGTTCAGATGAAACTTCCACCTGGGTTCCCAGTCAAACTCGGTATGTGAGTCGATCTTCCGCTGTGTTCTTGTGAGTGGGCGAGGTTGACGGAAACGATTACAGAGTAACCTGTTTTCTTCTTGTTTTCTCCCTCGCAGACATCCCCGTCTTCCCCACGATCACAGCAACTGTCACCTTTCAGGAATTCCGCTATGATGAATTTGAAGAGTCTACTTTCTTCATCCCCGCTGAATACAAAGAAGACCCCAGTCGCTTCCCAGACCTCTGACCAGTAAACGCATCTAACGCCAAAAGGAAATGACCAGCGAGCTAATATGTTCATTATGTGGGAATTAAAAAAATGTGGCTTCATGTAGTTTTATTCCTATATAAATATTATCTGTTTAAAAAAAAAAAAGGGAACTGTTCTTATTGAGCAGTTATTTTTCACTGATGGATCCAAAGCGAATCGATGCAAACAGATGTTACAGAGCGCCATCTAACATATTATAGATGCATATTGGCAGTCGTTTTTTTGTGATATAAGTGATAGCTTTCATTGCACTCACTGTTCACCTGAGCAGTTGAATGCGCTGCTCTGTGCTGCTGTTCTTTCCTGTGAAAGCTGTCAGAAGACAAAGCCTGGACATCACTATTTTAATATCTACTCCTTATCTCCAAGGACTGCTTACTGGATTCTCATTCTTGAAACTGCACTGACACTGTCATCTGTAAATAATTCACGTCTCACAAGTAATTCATATGGAAAACCACACAAATATAGCTATATCCTCAAATTTAGCTTAATATTCATTTATAAATGATGTACTTGATAATATATCTCTAAACTCACACTCAAAGGAGTAACACTGTGTAGCAATACATTTTCAGTACATAAGAATGTTCTTTACCAGCTGGGAGAAGGGTTAAACATAAAAACACATTTTGCTATCCAAGCCTTTTACCCTGTGCAGGAGGCAATCTCTTGTATTTTCAGGTTAGCTCATGTTACCTCTTGGCTCTCTCTGTTGTAATAGTATGAACTCGGATTGGTCTGAGTAAACAATTGTACTGTACCAATGGTTGTTTGTGTGAGGGAGAACCCAGATGGGATATCAGGTAAACTGTTCTCAGTTTAATACTGCACTGATATTAAGTATATTTAAGGCATGCAATGGCTGTGTTGGCCTACTAGATAACATGCACCCCTGTGTTTGTTACATTACCTGCAGATTTATTGGTATTTAGTACAAAAAATGACAACTGTAACTAACACTTTGGGACACCTTTTATTGCTTATAAAATCTTTCCTCTATGGGAGTTTGCACATATTTTCTTTTTAATTCAAGGAAAGTAAACTAAGCTGTGAAGTTGATATCCCAGTACTGTCCTGGTGAGAAAGAATCTGATCCATTGAGTTGTCTCTGGTTTCAGCTTATATGTACTGCAACCATACCTACTTCACTTCCCTTTAAATAAAGCACCAGCATCATGTTTTAACTGACTTTGTGCAAATATAAAAAGACAGCATTCCATGAGGCTTAAAATAAGGCTGGGCAATATTAGTCAACTATCATGTATTCTAATATCCCAGGGTATGTCACTTTAATAGATGTGTTTGAAACCAATACGTGGGACTACTTCTTTTTCGGCAATATAGGATTTTTACATTATTTTACATCAATGTGATGAGTTACTTTTAATCTTAGGTTGGTATAATTTGTCGGTTTAGCCAAAAACAGACATTTGTGTCTAGCTTAGACATGACTGTTTACATATAGATTTATCAAATGTCTTAATTTTAGTCTCGTCACCACAAAATCAAGTTATCTTAAATTAAAGTTAACAGCTGCAATTTTTTTTTTTTTACATTACACAATACTTTTATGATTCATTGTAATAAAATAGTTGCAGATTCATTTTCTATCCACCTATTGTTTCAGCTCGTCTGGTTGTACCTACTCATTTCACGAAGTCTTGGTTCTCCAAACAGGCTTTATTATAAAAGAAATCCTTGATAAAACACTTTTAAATGACAAGAAACAAAGTTTTGAGAAGATGGGGAAGAGGCCTTAAGAACACACCACAACACTAAATAAAAATGTAAAAGATACAATATTTGAAAAATATGACAAAACCTGACAACACATGCTGAAGAAAAGCAAAGTAAGCCTACTTCCAGTTTTAACAGACTATGTTCTTAGAGGCAAAAGCATTTGGGTACTTTAAAGCAATGTGACAATGTCATCGGGCAAACTCCATGCAAAAAATGACAATTCTGCATTGTACATTTGCAAAAAGAGTTGACAAGTCTTCTGTGCGTAAAATCAATACATTTGACGCTCACTTCACATTTTAGATTTACCCCAGTGCAGAAAAAAGTCATAACATGTTTACAAACAAAACAGAGGGATAATGAGAGAGGGGCACACTACTCAATCGCTGACATCCATGTCCTCCTCATGGTGATCGTCCGCTCCATTAACTTTGGCCTGCTTCACAGGCTGCGCTGTGCCGTTGCCTTCTACAGACTGAGGAGACAAAGCAGAGTCGTCAGAATCCTTCCTGTCCTCCCTCTCTTTTGCGCTGTCATAGCCTTGTTCTTCCTCATCATAATCCCTGGTGATCTGTGAAAGCAAACCAATGGATGTGACATTTTAAAGCATAAACAGTCCCGGTCTGGTTAACATCTGAACAGCAATACTCACGGTAAGTGTGTAAGAATGAAGACTTGTTAAATGTACTATACTGACTTTGACATCTCCTTTCTCCCCGTCTGATTTCCGCTCCCGTTCTTTGTCTTTACTTTTCTTTTTCTTGCTGGTGGAGCGTTCACGTTCCTCGCGACTGTGATCTTTATCACTCTTGCGGTCCCTGTCCCTTTCCTTATCCCTTTTCTTTTCTTTCTTGTGTCTGGAGGGAGGAGAGGAAAAAAATCAGTTGTGCCAATTCCATGAATGTGCCCACACAAAGGATACTGAGTTTATTTGGTCTGGACCAAAGAAATAATGGTTGTTGACTTTTAGTTCTGATTTGGTTTAAAAATAAATAAAAAATAAAGTAAAAACGGGCAAGCAGTGTTTTTTTAATCCAAATATTTCACAACATAACACCAACCTTCGAGGAGATGGAGTCCTCTTTTTAGGAGACTTTTTAGGAGGAGATCGGCTGGTGCTTCGACTTCTCCTGCGTCTCCTGCATGGCAGAACATTACTAAAAGGCTGACTACTTGAAAAGTGAGAAGATTCAGTGGCTGCTGTGTAAAAGTATATACTTTCAATCGCCTTCTCTCTAAGCACAAGAGATCCTTTGCTGTACTTACCGGTCGGCACTGCGGGACCTCCTGGCTGTGCTGTAGCTTTTAGGTGGTGTTTTGGATCTTCTTCTCCCCGAATCATCTTTCTTTCTATCTCTGTAGATACATTTGATGTAAAAATTGGATTTAAGATCTCAGACAGGCTAAAATCATAGTTAAAGATGTAAATCTTTAACTATTATTTGCATAAAGTCAGCTTAAAAGCAAACATTTATTACAGTTAGCCTACCTGGATCTGCTTGGAGATAGCCTGATTTGGTCTTTGCCGTCGGTGTGTCTCCTGCTGCGAGGGCTTTTAGAGCGCCTCCTGCTTCTGGAGTTTGATGGTCGCCTTGATCTGCTTCTGGTTCGCCTGCAACCACACATTTAGACCATTTAACTTTATTCTTAAAATAACAAAAAGCTTCTGCATCTCAATTCCTCAGATATTTATCACCTGTGTCTTGAACGTGATCTGGATTTCCTCTTCCTGGACCTGGACCTTGTCCGAGAGCGCTTCTTTTTGCTCTCCTTATCTGCAAGACAGAAAAAACAGAAATTGTCAAGGTACAAAGGACCTTGTGTAACCTTGCAATATTGTGGACCGCTAAGTCAACGCCCTGTCAAGAAAAGTCCTCCAAACGTTTGTACACTCACTTCCAGGTTCAATTGCAGCAGAAATGAGCGACTGGGCCTCTCTGACTCTCTTCATGGCCTCTTCGATTTCTCTATTAGATGCATCAGCCTTCAGGCTTGCGCTCATATTTAAGCCTGCAGCCAAAGGATTCATTCTGAACAAAAGGATATTAATTAGTTGAACACATACATTTCCTTCCTCAATTTTTTTTTTTTTATTAAACCAAAGGAGCTTATTTATACTGACTTACTTTGGATCTGTCATGAACTTTAACAGCTGATCAGCAGCCTGTTATTAAAAAAAAAAAAAAATTAAAACATTGGAAGAAGTTAAGTTTGTCTTGTTTGATCAAATATTCTTCATATTCAACTTCACGACTTTTGGAAGACATTTACAGTCCGTGTCATTCAAGAAAACCTCTCACCTGGGGATTCATGTTGTGTCCTGGGAATCCAAACGCAGCCATTGCATCCATGTTCGGAACACCGAACGGGTTCCCTCCCATCTGGAGTAGAATCGCATACAAGAAACCACAAACAAGCATGTAAAGGCACTATTGTTATGACAGCCATATTGTTGAGGGATCTTGACAAGTGTTCGTGTGCAGAAGAATTAATTTTTAAACTTTTAAGCTAACATGGACGAGAAGTCCTCAAAGTAACAAAAGCTCCAGAAAAGCTACCAAATGGATATTTTAGTCAACTAAATAGTAACAGTTTATTGTTTATTATTATTATTAACTAAAGCATGATTTTTTTTTGTAAGGTTATGCACAGGAATATTCAGAGAATTTGAAGTCTTACAGGATTGGACATGGGATTTGGCGTTGGAAGAAGTCCTCCTCCCGGCATCATTCCTGCAACAGCGTTTGCTGGCGCCAACAGTGACAAAGCTTTAGCCTCATCTGGAATAGAGCCTACAGGAAAATAAAAATGCGGCATTAGGAGAGAATGACATCTTCACACACATCAACTACAGAGAAGACACTTTGGAAAAGACAAAGAAAAAAAAGTCTTCACACTGCAATTCCTCATATTAGGTTCAACAAAATGGTTACCTTACAGATCAGAGAAGACTTCCCTTAATTCAACATAATCATTGCAGTGACATAACTATTGCTGGAATATATCACACTACTCCAATGAACACTGCCAAGAATATATCACCTGAACGTGTTTTTTAAGTCATGAACCAAACGTTAGCAAGCACAGCTGCTTCTCCAGTTGGGTGAGCCCTCAATTTTCATTAAGACGTTTACTGAAACAAGCGACTCACGCTGGCGGCTTCGCTACTAAAAGCACACAGAGAAAAATCGAGATACACACAACAGAGAGAATTTTAGGGATTTGGCAAGAACACTATACAAGCTATTAGTGTTTACTTACCAAAAACACAAATGTCAGAGCATATAGTGGTATGTACTAAATGACAATAGCAGAATTCAGGGTGGGTAGCGTGTCTGCTTTACATCATTATTCTAGTATCCTTACCTGCCACTGCATCGATCAAATAAACAAACCTAGGCAGAGGACTGGTTTGATTAACCTGCGCTACCACAGTCCAATTACAAAATAATTGTTCATCTTTATTTGCAATATGACACTGATTGTTGGCCAAATTTAACAAATAAACACCTTATAATCATTTCACAGTAAATCCACCCCCAAAAAAACTCTTTCACAAAAGGACATGACTTAAATACAGACACACAATGACAACATTCAAATAAAAAAAGCACACTGAAGAGAGAGAAATTGCTGCAGGAGACAAAACTGTTGGATGGTATTTTCAGCAGGGCCTGGTATACAGGACTGGCTGAGCCAGGAAAAAGAACTGTAAAACACAACAACAAAAGAAGACCACTGTTAAAGAGAATATATTTTACCAACACAGTGTCATGTCGGGTGGGCATCTTAAAACAACTTATGATGAGATGTAGTACCACTATTATATAAACTAACCTATCATTGATTAGTGTTCACACAATTAACTGCTCTCATATGGGTAAGTATGTGTAGTGTCAGTTGCCTGGGCATTGTGGTTTTTGCACGCAAGTAATTAACACCCAGTATCTTTGTAAAGGCTTTTACCACTAAACCCAACTAATGTATTGTTTTCAAAGCATGTTCTTTCAAGAGTTAATTTGCACATTTTTATAGATAAGACTGGCAATATTAAATTTTTGGTTATTGTCAATGTTTTCAGCGGCATCCTGGTAGCTGACCTGGTACAGCATGCGCCCCATATACTAAGGCGTGCTGCATGTCGTGCCCTCTCTATCTTCCCCCTTTTCTGTCAATCTTCAACTGCACTATTAAATTAAGGCAAAGAAGCCCCCAAAAGAAATAATCCAACACAATACTTTGTGCTCTCAGCCATAATCCTATTTGTTACCACTGAAATAACAAGTGACAAATACATAATTTAATTTTTTATAAAAGACTAAAACTACTGAGTATCAAAGGTTTTCATACAGGAGTAAATAGTACATTTGTTGGGGACTATTTTTAGTGGCGGATGTGTGTAGTGTGTGCTAGCGAGTATTTGTGGCTGCAGTGTGGTGCTGGTTGCACTGACTTAAAATAAACTACAGTGCCTGCTTACATCATAATGAACAAAAAAGTCACCCTGTCAAACAGTGTGGCTCACTGATGTGCTGTCAATTGTTTTTGGTCAATGATGGTCTTTTCATGGAATTTGTTGACATCAAAAGATGAAGGATATTGCCAGCCATATCCGTTAAGGAACAATGATTTAACCATAAAATGGCTAAGAAGCCATTTCAAAGTGTTGCAAAACAATGCAAAATGAGCAATGTTTTAGGCTACGTCCCAGATATCTGACTTTTTGCTCTAAACTAAACCACCTAGAAAAGATGAATTAGACAGAAGGAAAGAGAAGGCAGAGAAAGAATAGAGGACACAAAAAAAGAGCGGGGTGGGACTTGAATGCTTGCTGGCCTTTGAAAATGTCTACAATCCCCTGTTGGCAGGAAGAGGACCACTTTCAGCCATCAACGAGGGGGCTGCTTTTGCCTTCTTCACTACAAAAATCACACACACACACATACACACACACAAATAACAGAGAGAAGTTTAACAGTGGATAGTCCAATATGGGGGAGAAAATAAAATGCATATGGTTAGGAGTATTAACAACTTCACTTCGGCGCCGACAGCTTGGGATTGTTCAACTCCTAGTCTGTGAAGCAGATTTTGGTATACTGCACTTTCTAAATGCAGGACAAATTATTGTTTTAGGCAGAGACACACCACTTGATATGCATTTGCCCAAATAAATACAATCCAGTTCATCAAAAGAATTGCATTGTTGTGGTAAAACAGATTTGGGATGTGCTACCACAGTATATCAAAAATCTGACCATACAAGTCTGCTTTAAGCACTTCTTATATACAATGGGAGGGAATAGCATTACCAGTATCATTGAAAGTATCTTAAAAGCTTATATAAACAGACCAAGGTGAGCTGACTTGTGAAATTCATAAATGGGACAAATAAATCCTTTTACTCTTTTACAGTTGCACTATTCATGCCATTCAATCAACAAGAACCACTCATACGTGGAAATAATGATGTGACGACAAACCTTCAGCAAATGGGACCACAATCAATGCTCTGTCCACAAACACGGTGTTTGTCAGATGTTGAGACACTCCAACAGACTCTGGCTCCTGGAACTTCACAAAACACACCCGGGATGTCACCGGCATCTGAGAATCACTATTGAGGAAGTCACAAATATTACATTAAATAGCATAAAATTGCAACAATCTAAACAATGCATGTTGTTGCATCCTGTCTTTTGAGAACTAAATGGGGTCCAATCCTACCCACATGCGTTGACATGTGTGGATTTGATATATTCACAATTTAATGTGATAAAGCATTCAGTACATCCCTCAAAACAGCATCCAGACACAATACTGCCATAATTATAACAATTGAGTACTATTGACATTAAGCAAGTTTTGAGCAATTGCAGCAATGACACAAAATGTCCTATCAGGACAACTTTTGGTTGGTCCCCGTTTTCAAAAGACAAGACAAGATGTATTGTCAGTGTCCAGTCTTGTTATGAATACATTTCTCTATGCCTCTCCAAAACATAGATGAAGAGGGGAAGTAACAAAACAAAAGGTATAACCATTTCCGGCTCAGTTGCCAGGGGAAATGAGATTATGTTGATGATAGTAAGTCAACATGGTGACTTTGTACGGCTGAATCAAGTCAAACTATATCTTACTCAAGACAAAATATTGAGACAGTAGAAAACAATAGTTTCAAAATGACTTGTCTCACCGTATTTTTTTCGTCTTTAGCTATATAAATGATTTAGCATTCATCTTTTTTTCTATGCTGGGAGAAAAAACGTATTTCAAAAAAAAATAAAACGTTGCAACCCAACCAGCGTTAGCATTAGCTAGACGTGTTATGTTCGTTGCCCCATTTAACATGGACTCTCTTATATTTTAATTGACCCTTCATTACTAAGTTAGCTAGCTAGCTACACTTTACGTGTGTAAGACATAGCTAATCAACAAGACAAATTGATATGAACGTGAATGTAGGTGGCTGGTGTCAGCCAAATTACGTAACGTTAGCTAGCTAGCTATAACGCTATTAGGTAAGTTAGCTACAATTCTGGTTAGCATGCTAGGCCAAATATTTCGTTATAAAAAGTGAACCCATTTAGAGAACCTTCCAGGTAATCTGGTACTTTATTATCAATTAAGTGGCTAGCTGCATCACCAGATAGTCAACTCACTCTGGTGGAAATAACTTCAGTTCTTCGATGGTTCCCAAAAAGCCGAACAGTGTTCTCATCTGCTCCGATGTCGTGCTTGGCGACACATTTGTCACCTGGACCACTTTCGTGGTGTAATTCATTTTTCAGACTAAAACCGTTTAAACAACACCACTACTGTTAACCTCGAAACTTTAATTAAAGTCACGGTTATCCACAGGTTATTAAAACAACAGCCTCGTAGGTTTTCAGCGGGCTAGATGTAGATCGACTCTCGAGTGTAGCATGTCGCCGCCATATTGTAATTTCCGAATGAAGTGCGCATGCGACTAGCTAGTTGATGTCGGTTGCTGTGAAAACAAGGTTTACACTTTTATTATAACATCAAAGGTTATTGCGTTTCTAATTAATTCCGTCTCCTCTTACATCGATTGATCTAATATTAGCTAATCGTGCCCACCAGCGCACGCGACAATAATACTATGTTGTTGGAAAAGTTGAAAAAGTTGCAACCTGCAATCAACCAACAGAGGTCTCCCTGTTAAGGATATCACAACTGAGGTTATCATTATTTTTTCTGATAACCTCTGCAACTACAAATTGTGACTGTACCAAACACAATATCACCCATTCTATTTATTGTACATAGATAGATAGATAGATAGATAGATAGATAGATAGATAGATAGATAGATAGATAGATAGATAGATAGATAGATAGATAGATAGATAGATAGATAGATCACCATGACTGGATCTGTAAATCTATAGCCTACTCTACATAATTTCCATGACAACTGAGCAACCTCTATGAGCAGGACCATGTGGAACTAGGTTACAATTGGCCAAAAGATACGGCCATCTGATTTGAGTTGACAGACCTCTGACTGTACCTCTGTCACTCTCACTGGGTAGTATTCAATAAGTGACCATTTCTTTTTTATAGATTATCATAAAATATGTTGTATAGGGCTTTAGCTAATTAACGACAGTCCGCATGTGTCAGCTGGGGGAGCAACGTCACAACCCCAGCTGCTTCTGGTGAAACTTTCCCTAATAATGGTGTTTTTTTTCCCAGGAGGAACAATGCAGCGTTTGTCACCAGGCTATATCGAGTATAATCCCTGTACATGGATTATAGTTGCACTGAGATAAGCAAGTTAAGGCATTTTGAGTTCTGACCAAAGAACAACTGGCCACATTTCATCAGTATTATTTATTACGTTACATTGTAATAAAAGCAGTGAAGGTTCCCTGTTATTGTTGTTTCACAATAGACCCTCATTCTATTACTGTATTACTTCAGAAAACCATTACTTAATTTACAATAAAGTGGTGGTACTTGAGTACAATCCTATGAATTCATTTTTAACATTACATTTACATTTTAATCATACATATTCTGAATTACTGACCTTAAAATCCACATTCACTTTTGATTACTTGCACCATGTTTTAATGTAGCCCTACACATTGAATCAATACTCTGCACAGTATGACTCAGCGTAACAATAGTGTAAAGCACAACAATACAGTGGCTTAAGAAAGTTTACACACCCCTGCTAAAGTTGATTAAAAAGAGGAATAAAAAAATTCTTTTGGAAATTGATCTAAGTGTCTTAATTCAATAAGGCCAGTTATTTAATGGATCCAGGATACTATGCATCCTGATAAAGTTCCCTTGGCCTTTGGAATTAAACTAACCCCACATCATCACATACCCTTCACCATACCTAGAGATTGTTGAATGGTGATTCAACAATAGAAGAAGTGGGTATGAAAGGTATGTCATGATGTGGGGTTAGTTTAATTCCAAAGGCCAAGGGAGCTTTATCAGGATGCATAGTATCCTGGATCCATGAAATAACTGGCCTTTATTATTATTTATGTACAATACATTATTCATTCACAAAGAAAATTGGTGTCTTTAAAAGGTTGGATTAAATGATTTGAATTAAGGCTTTAAGATCAATTTCCAAAAGATGTTTTTTTTATTCCTGTTTTTAATCAACTTTAGCATGGGTGTGTAAACTTTCTCAAGCCACTGTAGATACGATTGGAAAATCACATGCAGAATTGCAACACATTTGCCAGGTCTGTGCAATAAATATTTTCTGTCATAAATCCGGTTTAAGAGGGGTGGCCATTGAGGCACCCAGCAGAGGATATTGGCACAAAGGGATTCTTGTTCACGGTGGGACATGATTGGCCTGGAGAAAGGTTTACAGAAGATTTTCAGTGACTGTGAGGGGGACAAGGCAAATAAATACCCCAAATCCACTGGGAGACCAGACACATCCAGTTCAGAAGGAACTAGTGGTTTTCTTAAGAGTTTGCTTTGTGTGGTGCCACAAGCAGGAAAACATGGTCAGCCGGTGAGTTTCTGAGGAATTATACCATCTGTAATTGTTCTTAATTTCATAGTGATTCCCAAAAGGTGGGGACAACATGTTTGAAAAGTAGCTTAATCAGTGATGGATTTTGCTTTTATTTAAAAAGTGCTTGTTAATAGTTTGCAAATGTCTAGAATGTTATTTAGCTCTTCTATATACATTCTTGGTCCTGTGACTTTTACACACTCATTCAAATGGTCAGTTTTCTGCAGCTGATTAAGCTCCTGAAGGATTTAAAAACTCATGATCTGTCAGCAATACAGCTTTTAAGGACTTCAACTAACAGACTCAAACGTTTAACTAACTAACGTTTAATTTATTTGGTTGCGATATTGCTTGATGTCTTCGCTTTTTGGCAACAGATTTGAACACCCAGCTGGTAGCTACAAGAAGATTTTTGAGACATGCGAGGAGCTGGCTGAGCCTCTTCCAGCAACAATCACAGGTTTGTATGCATCTTTCAGACAGAAATAGACCGCAGGCAAATCATTCTTTGACAGTCATATAGTGAGCATTTTTCGTCTTTCTTCTGAGAGTATAGTAAGTAGGCTCTGATAGCCTTTTTACAAATCTATACATTTCAAAACAATCTCTGATTTGTGTTTATTATGTTGCTGTTATACAGGTAGGATCCCTTCATTTCTGAAGGGGAGTCTTCTCCGCTTGGGACCTGGGCTTTTTGAGGTTGGAGATGAACCTTTCTATCACCTGTTTGATGGCCAGGCCCTCATGCACAAATTCGACTTTAAGGACAGCCAGGTCACCTACTACCGAAAGTAAGACCTTGAGGACAATACTTGCATTTTGACATTTTTCAGACCATTTTGCATAATTTACATTACTGCCATGTAGCTAAATTAACCTGCAGAAACTTGAGAGTATCAGGTTTGAATTTTAAATGCTGTGCATTCATTTCTAATCAAGCTGCACATACAACTGCATTAACACCATGGAATCACATCATAGCGGCATTTTATAAAATAAATAAATAAAATATAAAATAAAAAGGCCTAGTAAATCAATTAAAAAATGTTTTTCAAAATAGATTTTGGGATGAAAATCTTTTTCTCCTTTTAGGTATATCCATACAGATGCCTACGTGAGAGCCATCACAGAGAAACGTGTGGTGATCACTGAGTTTGGCACCTGTGCATACCCAGATCCCTGCAAAAACATTTTCTCCAGGTGGGTGGCACATTACCACACATGATTTATTTTCCGGCTCATCCTCACTATCATGTAGATGCTTGTAAAAATGAAATGAAAATGCTAAGTAAGTTGTAAAACTCATCCAGAAAACAAATACACACATTTTCCTTTGGCTCTCTTAAGTGATTGCATTGCTTAATATGCTACAGCTGTTTTTTTGTTTGTTTTTTGTATCTCCAAACATATACTTGTGTCAACTTTCATTTAATCTCATGACAAACCATTACCTTTGTACAATTTAACCTTTTTTTTTGTTTGCAGGTTTTTCTCTTACTTCAAGGGTGTAGAGGTCACAGACAACTGCCTGGTGAACGTTTACCCTATTGGTGAGGATTTCTATGCTGTAACAGAAACCAACTACATCACTAAAGTAAACACTGATACCATGGAGACGCTGAAGAAGGTACATCAACGCAAATATATCATGTCATTTGAGGTGGTGTAATTTTACTTCAGAAACTGTACATTTTTTGTTTTTAAAGCACAGTAAAATTGTTTTCTATGCAGGTTGACTTGTGCAACTATGTCAACATTAATGGAGTGACAGCCCACCCTCACATTGAGAAAGATGGTACAGTGTATAACATTGGAAACTGCATGGGAAAAGGAGCAACGCTGGCCTACAACATTGTCAAGATTCCACCGACACAGAAAGGTACGCATCAGCGGTGGCTGCTAATGTTTTTTTTTTTTTAACAAAACAGTTAGTAGTGACCACTAAAAGGTTTAATTACAACTAAATCTGGGATTACAGTGCAGGGTCAGTCCCCTGGAGCTTGCTTAATAATAATAATTCAAAATAGTCTTTAATTTTCTTAGATAAATCTGATCCCATTGAGAAGTCCAAGGTGGTGGTGCAGTTCCCCAGTGCTGAGAGGTTCAAGCCCTCCTATGTGCACAGGTGTGTGTAAACTCAGAAGTTTTTGTCAATAATCCATTTGTTATGAGCATTGACACGGAAGGTCCAAACTTTGACATGCTCCTTAATAATTTCAGCTTTGGCATGTCAGAAAACTACTTTGTCTTTGTGGAGACCCCAGTGAAAATCAACCTGCTGAAATTTCTGAGCGCTTGGAGCATTCGAGGCACCAACTACATGGACTGTTTTGAGTCCAATGAGAGCCAAGGAGTAAGAACTTGAAGTAGTTTGATCTCTTTGTTGATTCTAACTGTTGATATTATCATTGTGTCTGTCCCTGAAATCTCATGATATCTGTTTTGATATGTGGTTTATAGACCTTGTTTCACATTGCCAAGAAAGACCCAGGAGAGTACATTGATCACAAGTTCAAAGGGGCAGCCATTGGCATGTTCCATCACATCAACACCTACGAGGACCAAGGCTTCATTGTTGTTGATCTCTGTGGCTGGAAAGGGTAAATGTTAGACTTTTATTTAAACTGACCTGTACATCTTCTGCATATTTATTTGATACAGAGATATTTGTTATTCATAATCCATTTATTCGTGCAGTTTTGAGTTTGTTTACAACTACCTTTGGTTGGCCAACTTGAGAGCCAACTGGGAAGAGGTGAAGAAGGCGGCCATGATGGCACCACAGCCGGAGGTCCGCAGATATGTTATTCCCCTGGACGTCCACAAGGTGAGTCGCCCGTTTAGCTCATCCCGACACAAATTGCTCCCAAAAATTGTAGAGTCTGATGTTATTTGTGTTTATCTCATTGCGGACTCCATGTAGGAGGAGCAGGGGAAGAATCTTGTCAGCCTGCCGTACACCACTGCCACAGCCGTGATGCTCGCTGATGGCAACATTTGGCTGGAGCCAGAGGTTTTGTTCTCCGGGCCTCGCCAAGGTGCAAACACACCCAACAAATTTAACTTACTCAATCATGGTGAACATATTTATCTTTAAATATTGTTGTTTTTGTAGCCTTCGAGTTCCCTCAAATTAATTACGGAAGGTACGGAGGGAAGAATTACACATACGCCTATGGTCTGGGTCTCAACCATTTCATACCAGACAGGGTAAGTTGACAAAATACCTTCAACTGAAAGTGATTCAGAGTGTGTTAAACAAGGTTTTTCATTAACTGATTTTGATGTGTGTAGATCTGCAAGTTGAATGTGAAGACCAAGGAGACCTGGGTATGGCAAGAACCAGACTCCTACCCCTCAGAGCCTCTGTTTGTTCAGACTCCTGATGGGGTAGATGAGGATGATGGTATGTCAATAGCAATAGAAACACACTATATACAATCCAACACCTACTGTGATAGAAATTAATTTGGTGCTGTGCCCTTAGGAGTGCTGCTGACCATTGTGGTGGCTCCCGGCTCCCAGAGACCAGGATACCTCCTCATCCTCAACGCCAAGGATCTGTCTGAGATTGCCAGGGCAGAAGTGGAGTGCACCATGCCTGTCACCTTTCATGGGATGTACAAACCCTAATGGAGGTTTTCTCAGGCTTTACAGCCTTTATAGGGTTATTGACTGCCACCCAGCATTAATAACAGGATAAATAATAACAAAATGGTTGCATGTTCTTATTTGCAGTTGGCATGAGTTGTTAAATAATAATATTGTGAATTGATGTGCCTTTTTGAGTCTAGTTGCTGGATGTACTATATTATCTAAACCTGAACTGTCAGCGTTGGTTTAATTAAAACAAAATGGATTTGTTCACATGATGTGTCACATGAATATTTCATGGTTGGAAAAATAAATTTTGCGAAATCAAAACATGTGGCTGTTTTATACTCCTCTCATATGTGGTACTAGCTATTTATTAGGCAGCACGGTGGCGAACAGAGGATAAAGGACAGTCCTTCAACTGGGATTTAATCCTCCATGAAACTGGATATTTACTGATTTAAATATTTTTTAACATAAACTCCTGGGCTGCTGACCCTGTGCTCCAATTTCACTCAAAAGATGTTTTTTGGGGTTCAAATAGTCTGGTGTACATTTATGATGCTTGGTATTTTCCTTAAAATTAAAAAAATATATATTTTATAACTAGCGTCACTTTATTGCTGTCTTTACCTATTCATTCTCCTGGCTTATTTAAAAAAAAAAATGGAACTTGTGTTTCCTACAAGCATTGAAACGGAGGTTGCAATCTTAATGTCATGACAATAGATATTCCATTCTAAACAAGAAGACAATTTTCTTGATAGATCAGAGAATATATATATATATATATATATATATATATAGTATATATACACACACACATATACATATATATATAGCAGATATATATAGCAGAACAGCAAAATCAATTAGTACAAATAATCCTGAAGCCTACAATTGAGATATTTGTAGGGATTTAATATGTTGCCAGACCAAATCTTACTATGGTTGTGATTAAACAGGTGACCTTAACATTTCTGTCCTTATTGGGTCTGAAGCTCATGCAGATCTTTCAATACAGCTAAGCTGATTAACTGCGTCACTGCTTAATCTAAAGAAAGAACATGTTGCAATCCACTGTTGTTTAAGTGCTTTACAGTGGATGGGTGGCCCCTGTATACAATGACGCCACATAAACCATTTCTTTGTATGTAAGGTTTACGTACATAAACAAGGCATCTCTTTGGTTTAATGGATCTTGAGCAGACAGGTGCAGACGAGGATTTACCTTCTGTTTTTACAATTCCACTCTGTTTGCGCGTTACACATAAAACACTTAACTGTCAGTCTGACTAACGTTTCCAAGCAGAGGAAACAAAGCATCAAACATAACTAATATAGTGTGGGCTCGCTTGTTGCATCAGTCAAATGGAGAACCCTTATTACGTAGTCCGATTTTACACTTCACTGCCAGATTTTAGGATTGCATTAAAAGGTTCAAAGTAATGTTTTGAATTGTGTATTCTGTAATCTCTCATTCTGGTTATGCATAGAGCCACAAATCTGACCCATTGCCTGCATTTAATCTACTTTGCCTGACTGATGATCAGATTTTTAAATGAGTGGCAGCTGTTCTTAAGCGATAGGCCTACAATTGTTTTTCTTTTATTTATTTTACATGATGGCTTATTAGCCTTCCAAAATCCAAGAAAGAAAACAAGACTACAGGAAATATTATTTTTTAGAATGAACTTAAGATGAAAAACACAGCAAAGGAAAAGCTCAATAAAAAACTTGATATCTCACATGTAACCATCACACCATAAAAGTCTCTCAGTATGAAATTAATTTGGGACAGAGGTTTGCACAGCCTTAAACCAGTGTAAATACTTACTTTCCTAAATATAAAGTGTATTTTACACAAATGTAACAAAAAGATAAAACACAGGTAACAGGAAAAAAAAAGACACTTTGATCAAATGACACATATTGGAAAGAAATAATTGTAACTACTGCTACAGTAAATGTAAATAAAGCAACATTAATTATAGTGTAATAAAACAAAGAAATGTGATGTTAAGAAAAATGACTTTGCTAATTTAGATTGAAAATTAAGTCAAGTTCACCTTTAAATTTAGCCTCTTTTCTTTCTTAAAGAAACAGTTTGACATTTTGGGAAATATGCTTATTCCCTTTGTGCCAAGAGATGAGCAGATTGATACCTTGCTCGCCAGTACGCTCAATATGAAGCTAGAAGAGGGAGGTACTTAGCTTAGAATAAAAACTGGGAGCAGGGGGAAACAGCTAGGCTTGTTTATTCTGTACTGAAATAGATTTACAGGGCGTTGCACCTTTTACAATTAGTGGTCAAACACTTTATATCCTGGCTATGGAGCCATGCTAACAGTTTCCCACTACTTACAGTTTTTATGCTAGGCTATGCTAATCGCCTCCTGGCTCCAGCTCCTAATTTTATGCACAAAAATAAGATTGATACCTTCCAATTGTGTCAAAATGTCAAACTTCTCCTTTAAACGGGAGCAAGCCTCTGTCCCTTCACTTACACACAAAAAACACACAACGTCAAGCAGAACAAAGCAGAGGCTCACACTACCAAATCACAGATTTCATTAGACATATCTTCAGACTTACTTAAATGTGATAAGTGACTACAGACGGCTTTGAAAATACTTTTTCAGCTATACAACTTTTGCATCTCACAAATTAAAGGAATGAAGTATTGATAGTGCAAGGTTATAAGGTACATATATTAATATATTGTTTAGATACTGTCCTATAAGTAAAGTGCAAATCTCTGGATCAGATGAAAAGTGTGTGCAAGCATTTCTAATTGCTGACTGACTGATCCACTTGCCCATGCACAAATGAGCCCTTTACATTGGCTGCCAGCTACTATCCACTCTGCCTAGTGAAACATTCAAATTACACATTTTGTCTTCAACTTAAAGCATTTCCTATAAATTCTGTCCATTTGGAGCAACCAAATATCATGTAGACTTGATCTCATGTAGATATACATTGCGTACATATAAACTTTGGGGGATTTCTGTGTGTGCATAATTTCTTTGTAATCCTGTCAAACTGGAAAAGTGATTTATCCTTTACTATCTAACACCAACAGTGTAAACTTCAGCTGTGTATTTCCACACCTCCAAAATGTAGGCCCATTCTAATATGAGAGCATGTTCAGGATCAATATGTTGAGGAAGTCTTACTGTTGCCACAGAAAGCTTCAAATTGAATCAAATGGATTTCTAGGTACACCTCATTGCATTTTGGTCAACAATCTGTTATCCTAATTATACATTTGTATGACAACTAAATGGGAATGAAGATGAACTGGGGTCAGTTGGGGAAAAACACCACTGAGACCAGCTCAAGTGGAAATGCACAAACAACCCAAACAGCTCGCTCGCTCGCACACACCGCTCACCGTCAGCATGACAAACACACAAACTCAATCATGCAGGGTCACTTGGAAATGGTTTCTTACAGACTTGTGTAACTGGTGGTTAAGACCAGCTTACTATTTAAACATGGTGACATGGAAGGCCAACATTAGACGAGTAAATTTAGAATTTTTCAAAGTGCAAGAAAACAGCCAACACATTTTTTTTTTACCTCCTCTCACTCTCTAAGAGGGCAGTTGTTGGGTTTGTGTGCGTGCGTGTGTGTGTTTAGAGCTGGATGAGCTGTGTTTGATCTAAGCTTGGGGAAGAAGGGGTTAAAAATCAGTTGGTCTCGTAGGTGGAGAGCAGGGCAGCATCCACAGGCTCCATGCAGGAGGGGCATGTGAAGGATCTCATCAGCCAGTCATCTATACAGTCCATGTGGTAGATGTGCATACACGGCAGGAACCGGATTGGGTCCCCGTATACAAAGTCCAGCATACAGATCACGCATCTGAAAAAATAGCATTTCATTGGCTCTGTACCTGTACTCTGCTAAATGACAATAAAGTTGAATCTAATCTAAAGTTGACATTGTGCTGTGAGACTACAAATCATCTAGGATTTAGCAATATCTTTATATAAGTCAAACTGGTCTTAAAGGACACATTACAGGTATGTATAACTGAAATGATTTGTCAATAAATGTAGTTGAGTGACAAATAATTGGCAACAATTTTGATAGTTGATTAATCCTTTAACTATTATCTGGTTCCAGCTTTTTTATATTGATGAAAATTATGTTATACATATTGTTACCATAACATTTTATAGACTATATTGGGGCTGCAACTATTAGATTATATATTAGTCACATTTATAAGTATCACAATATGTATCCTGAGGTCAGGGGTAGAAAAGACAACAACATATGTTTGAGTAAAAATCACTAAGCTCAAATGGCCTGCAACCTCCAGCAATGTAAACATCCCAAAAATGCAAAGTGCTTACTCTCTGATCTTCTTCTCTGAGCCGTCTTGACCTCCATCATAAACACCCTTTGGGAGGTGCTGAATGAGGCCGATGCGCTGAGCTATGCGGATCTGCTCCTCCTCTGTCAGCTGGGTGGCCAGACGGGCCTGACTAGGCGTGGGATGGTACATGGGCATGTGAGCCTGCTCCTGTTAACAGACAAAAGAACCCCAAAAATAAAAAACACCAACAATGATCCTATACAAAGTGGTCTGACTGGTCAGGCTCTGTCCGTCAGTTTTAACTGATAAATAAAGCAGCTGTGTGGTGTGGACATTCGTGACAGGCCATACATGATTGTGTACCGTGGTATTCTACTGACGTTACACTGGACTCGAGGCAGACTTAGAAAAAGGCCAGACATTAAACAAGGAGGGACACAGTGATACTTTTATAAACATCCCCTACTGCATATGAAGCATTTAGGTTTTTAACTAACATTATTTTTACAAGCACAAGTCCTGCGTATAACAGGTGCTTTGTTTTTCTTAAATTATTACCTTGACAGTATTAACAGTCTCTTACCTGGTAGGGCGGAGGAGCCTCTAGGTCAGGGTCTGTCCCGTCACCAAAACTCGCCCTGTCTGACTGTGACTCATGAAGCAGAGAAATGTCGTCTGATGTCGGAGACTTGAGACAGTTGCCCATTTCTTCGTGTCTCCAGTCCTGTCCTGGCCAAGGTTAGAATCTGATCTTTGTTGCTAAAGTTGCTCTCGGTGGCTAATGTTAGTTTTGTCTAATAACCCAAAACTATTAACTTACAGTTCAACTACACACTGCCAAATATACAATGTGCATGATTACAAAACTCATACATTCACGTTAAATGTCAAATGTCCACACTAAATTCTCTTCATGTTTACACGGACCTTTACCTGAAAAACAAAACAAAGAACTCGTGCTAACGGCAGCTAGTAGCTAGCCCAGCTAGCTACTTTTTCGCTAGCCAGCTGGACGACTTCCTTGATAAGTATCGCTCATTCCTTTGTAGGAATCACAATTTCTACAAAATATCTATTTCAGCAACAGCTGTGACTGTACCACTGAGCTGCCTGAGTGTTGGACTGTAGCGACATGTCCGCCTTTAAACTTAGTGAGTAACATTAAACAGTTTTCTTCCTTGCTAGCTCTTTCTTCCATCGGAGGACATGTTATCGGTCCGTTGGATATGACGTACGGGTGTGATTCTGCGCGGTGATTGGATGATTTCCTTTACGTACTAATTCTACGAAGAGAGCCTATAAGCCTTTTAATTATGGAAATTATAATTTGTGATAAACAAATGATCATTCACACCGATCAGAAAATATGTTAAATAGATTAAAAAACAATCCAAAATCCAGTTATTAAAGATATACATTTAAATAATGTTTTATTTAACAAGTTTTATATTTTAACTACATGATCGATACATAGAATGATAATGGTTCCTTCTAACTGGTAACTACAACTAAACTAATAGAATTATTATTACTGGGCAATTCAATGTAGTTGCTTAAAATGCTGGCTAACTGTCACTGTCCTGGTAATAATACGTTATTTGTGACAACATAGCCCAGACTGTACTCTCCCACACGGATGTAGAGGTCTAATAAGGTGCACACACTTATGGTTCACCTGTGTGGGTGAACCATAAGTGTGTAGGACCTTGTAAAAAAAGAAAAGAAAATTGTTTTCAAGCTCTTTGTTATTTGCTTGCCGTTGTAATGTATGTTTCCTTTTCATAAAAAAGTGTAAACGTGCCTTCAATCTTATTTGTTTAGAACTGTTGTTATGATTAATGTTAGGCGGAAATATCTTTTGGTCACTAAAGTTTAGGGAGAAACCCCCTTGTAAAAAATATCCTGTTTTATTACTCTCTGTGTGCACCTATATAGTTTACTATTTAGTGTATAATAGGAAAATCTGTTGTGTAATCAGAAAAACCAAATAGCAATACAAATACCATAATAACAAAGATGTGATCAGTTTTAACAACTAATAAGTATAGTAAATCAAGAAAATATATTTAAATAAAACAAACTGTCAGTTTCTCACTTGAACTAATTTCTTTGTGAGGTGTAAATGTCATGGTTATAAGATCTTATTTATCAAGGTCGTTGATGTTGTTGATCCCAAACAGAAAAAAATAAAAATAAAAATGCATCCAATAACAGTTGGCAACTTGAGGACACCTTTATTTTTATATACAGCTATAGTACACATAAAAACCCACAACGTATTTGCATTCCAGGAACTTATGGATACAAATCGCTATGTATTTGGTTAAGTGAGTTTCACAGAATTGGCCTTCTTCAGGCAAATAAAACAAAAACACAAACCTTTAAATGAACATTTCCAAAGATTCCTTTACCTTTAAAGCCCATCAGCAGATACTGTTTTGTTGTTACTTTTTTCTCTAAATGTTACAAACAGCATAATTTCTCTGTACATTATTAGTAAGTAATAGAGTAATGTTAATCTGTGAAGCAAATGTGTCATGGGGTGTCTAAAATATGTTTCTACAGTCATCGTCTGCAATGGTTCATACTATATTCACAAGGAAAAAAAAAGATGATTTTGTTGTCATATCAGTTCATGGTAAAATTACACGCCCAACACATGTTAAATATAATTGTTGGGAAAGTTAAAGGGTGTTGACTGGTAAAAAATAAAAGCAACAGACTGTTTTGAAGGATAATTTTAAAGGTTTGAGGTTTGTTGGAGGCACGACTTAACAATAATAAACAAATAAGCATATCTTCTGTTATTCTATTACCGTATTCATACCTGACAACTTATCATGTTCAATACCAAAACGTCAATGGCAAAGGAAATCAGGAAGTTTTTTCCCCTGCACATACATTCACACTGTAAAAAAAAATCCAGCATTATTGAGTGTTACTTATTAGTATCCACATTGTCTGGTAAAGTATCAGATCCCCTCTTCGTCATGGCTTGTTCTATTTTAATAAATGGCAATGGTGTGATGATCACAATGTATTTTACAAAACAATTAATTTATAAGAAAATGTAGTTACATATTCACACACCCCACAGATACATGTTAAGATCAACACTGAATTGTTTAGAAACATCTTCATAAATGAAAATATCCATTGACATAAATTACATAATTTGATCCATTCATTTATTTTGTGCATCTCGTAACTATTTGAGATGTATTATTACTTTCTATCATCAAGTAAAAGTCAGGAAATAGACCTTATTTATTGTCTGTGTGTGAATTGGCAACTACAGTTTCAGGAAGTTCTTTTTGTTTGTTTTGGGTTCATATTTTATCAAACATCCAGAGTGCTTGTGGCCTCTAAGCAGTGATGCAAAAAGAGTCACATTATCCTTCACTTTGTACTGTTGCACAGAGTCTTAACACCTCTCTGGGATTCCCCCTCCTCCCTCATGCTGTGCCGACTGTCCCTAGCACCTGTCATCCTCCTCTGTGTCGCTGAGAGGATCACAGCCGGCAACAGAGGTTGTCTGTGCCAGGCGCTTCCGAAAGTGTCCGTTGGGGACCTGCCAGCCAGTCCGCAAGCGTGGGCGGGCCGAGCTGATGGTGTTTGAGCGTCCCAGGCTGCAGGCCACAGCCGCCTCGAAGGTCAATGTCTCCATGGGGCCAGAGGGGTCTGGGCTGTGGTCCCCCTCTTGGGAGGCTATGAATGGCTCGGAGGGGTAACGCCGAGGTGGGGACGGGTCTCGGCCTGCCTCGCTCAGCCTGTCACCTGCAACCTGCTCTTGGGTCTCCCAGTTGGGCTTGCCCCGCCTCATGGTCTCTGGGCTGCCTTGCTCATCCTCGTCTTCACCGACAGAGGGGTGAAGCGGAGAGTAGGAGATGTGAGGGCGAGAGCGGGTCTGTGATATGGGTCGTCGGCCGCTTGGGGTGCTGGACTCTGATGTGGAGGGCACTGGACTGTCCGAGCTGTTGCCCTGGAGACCAGAATATAGACAAAATGGAACAAACAATGTCTTCATGGACTGTATTTTGCAGGACATCTGATAACTTAAACCTGTCAAAGTTTAGCAATGGAGGGGAAATTTGGTCATTACGGTTTTTTTTCAGAGACTTTAAAATGTGTTAATTTGTGACACTGACTTGTTGCTGTCCAAGTCCCTGAAGTCAGTTAGTGACTGACAGAGTTTTTCTGACCCACCTGTTTATCTTGGTGGTGTGCTCTCTCTACACTAGAGGATCGTGAGGGCTGAAAACTTCTCTCCTCTGAGTTACAACGAGACGTGTCTGGAGAAAGGAGGTGAGAGCGCTCCTTAGACCGGCCACGCTCCTTGTCACTCTGCTGCCTGTGCTCTGACCGAGAAACTAGAGGGAAGACATTCAGGTGAGGAAAACACATAAAATTACAGATAAAGGGGGAGTGTCATTGTTTTTCAACACAAGTGTTCGATGTCAGGAAATGGTGGGGGAAAAATGCTTCATACTGTATGCAAACAAGCTGATGTGATAGTAACAGGTGAGCAGAAGAACTAACCAGCAGCCTTGTAGCTTTTATGACGAGGTCGATAGAGTCTCTCAGGACTTTTCTCCTCCTGCCAAAGACCATTCACCTGCTGATCTGCAATGGTGGAGGCTGAACGTTTCATGGAGCCACTTGCAACCTCCGTCTGCTTATGTGTGAACACACACAAAACAGACAAACATGCAAGCACAAGGTACATACACAAAAAAACATATTGTAATTACATTCAGAATATTTATTTTAGAGACAAGTGGACCAGAAAGGTTTAAAAAAACATGCTGAGATGAGAGAGTTTAAGGTAAAAAGAAATCATCATTCAAAGATCACACACCCAATTTTAACAGTTCTTATCAGAATCTTAATCTTAATCAGACTCCCAAAAAGACAAGCCAACACTCTACTGATTTAAACTTTGCCATCACATGAGGAACCAGGCACTTTGGCATAAGAGCCCATGCAGCCACTGACTCCATTCCTGCGTTCCAGCACAGAGGCCATGTCATGGAAGATGTGTGTACCTGCAACTCTACAGCCAGACGGGGCATGGAAGAGGCCCGCACACACAGACCCCTCCCTAGTGGAAGCTCCTGTGGGGCCTCAATCCCCCTACTGCACTCGCCCACCTAGGTGAGTACAGAAACAAAAGAAGAGGGCAAGGAGGAACACCAATCAGGCTCATCCCCGCCAGGACTGCCAATATACGGAAGTCCAGTTTAGATGAGAGGAAGGCAGACAAGCCATTTCATCACTAAAGGTCATCTATCATAAACATCACCATCGCCATCCAATCAGAAGCCATTCCAGCCAATCACGGACAGATTAAAAAACTAGCAACAGGAAAACTGACTTCAAGGAGGAATAGAAACAGTGGAGAAGACGAGCAAGAATAGACAATAAACAAAACAGTTTACAGGGAAAGATGGAATCCATATCTCAGCTTGGAAGTACATTCAGTCATGCACGTTGAGGTCTTAATAGCTATACAAACAGAGCCAGACAACATCTGTCTAGGGGCCAAACACATTCCTTTGCAAGAACAAAGACTAATATTAAGGGATTTCAAAATCATTTCATGTCATTCATCTAGCAAGCAATGTAGACCAGTAAAACCAGACAGTATAGACACAACAAAACATTAACAAGTTTGACAATCTGCCTTTGCTATTCCAATCTCAACAGGACTAAGAGACAGGAGCACAAAGAGCAGCGATGCCGTGCTCTGCAAGGCACGGAGAAAAGTCACAGAAACGTCAACAATTACAATATGTTAATACTGTTTTTGTGGAGTTAAACACTTAAATGAAAGGTGTGCTTGTTCAGAGGTAAAAATCTATGCTCTAAGACAGTGGTTCTGAACCTGGGGGTCAGGAGCCCCCTAAGTGATCACAAGATAACTCTAAAGTGCAACACACATCAGCGGTGTATGACACGTGTCAAAACCCACACGTCCATTGTTTACTATGTACGTCTGCACACCAACAGGCTCGGCAAATCCCTCCTATTGCTATGGTACGCTATGCTACGACTCTGTTTTGGGCAGATTATTTTATAATTAAAACACTTAAGGAGAAGGGAGAATTTATGCTTTTTTAAGAAGCTGCTGGTAAATGGACTGTCTCAACGACTACTCAAAGTTCTTTCACATAGTACAGGAACCATTCACCACTCACACGCATTCATACACTGTGGCAGAGGCTGCCGAACATGGTCCCACCTGCTCATCAGATAGACACTCACACACATTTACATTTTGATGCGCAACATCGGGGGACATTCGGGGGTCAGTGTCTTGCCCAAGGACACTTCGACATGGGACTGCAGGGCCAGGGATCGATCCATCAACCTTCCTATTGGCAGGCCATACCTAACCATGATGGAATGGCTGATATGTCACATATTTATGTATTTATTGCATGGAATGCATTTTTATACTGATGCTCTGTCCTACCACAGCATTGATGTAGCGTGTGTGTGTGCGCGCGTGCATGCATGTGCATGACAAAAAGAGAGAGGTATGCTTATAAAATTAAAATGTGACTTTAGACTGACATCTTCTTGCTCAGGCAGTTTTCTACTTACAGCAATTGTTACTCACTACTAAGCTAGTACTTGTGCCTGAAAAAAAACTATATCCGTATTCCGTAACAATTACTAGTGAAATCTGAGTGCCCGACTCACCTCGATACTATACCTTGACAACTTCTTTTTGTCTGGTATAGTATAGGGACGAGTGTGATGTGTGTTATGGCTGTCAATTGATGTGACACTTTGTAATGCTGCAGATGTATGTTGCACTTAAAGTAGGGTTGTAGAATGAATAAACATAAGAGAGTAGAAAAAACATTACTCTTCAATATGATGTTTAATTTTTACTCTAAAAATTATTCAAGAAACAATCTGAGGAAGATAATTGCTGTTTCATTTAACTGGCCACAACCACCTACACATAGGCAACCTGTGACAAGTCAACAAAGCTTTGTTTTAGGGGGTAACAAGTTAAAAAGGTTAAGAACCACTGCTCTAAGACATGGTTGTGGTATTTATGGTTGAAGGCTCAAGTTGGTCCTCTATCTTACCAGATTTTGCTCTTGACTAGCATCAGGGTCAGCACTTATGGGCTGCAAAAACAGTTCCTGAGGTGAGATAGGGCTCAAAGCCACAAATCCTCCTCTGGTCCTGTATTAACATAGAGATGAATAGTAAATAAATGCATAAATAGAGGCACAAGTACAAATATAACAAATCTGTACGTGTGCACAAACTCACAAGGCTGACCCAGCGCTGTGGGCCATCATAGGCAGCGTCTGGGTGTTGGACAGAATTTCCTCGGGAAGAGCAGAGCCATCCAGGCGCTTAAAAATTAAGCTACTCTTCTGAAATGAAAAATTAAACAGAGGTCAGAGGGCTTCATTCCATATTTGTTTTCACATTGCTCAGGAAAGAAGGTCCAAGAGGATTGAGTACTCTACACTCCAAAGACAATTCAGTAACTTCTGTATATTGTCAATTCTCCCTTTATGTACTGTACATACTGTAGTTCTGTTTGGTAGCAGTGGACGCTTACGAACAAAAGTGATTTTACAATATATATTATTCTGTCATTGTTATTCCTACATTTCCCTCCTGTACTGCCTTTTCCTAAATACCTATTCTGCACATTCCTATACTGTCATAATGATATAATATTTCAAAATAGAAGGTATATATATATATATATATATATATATATATATATATATATATATATATATATATATATATATATATATATATATATATATATATATGTGTCCTTGCTGCTGTAGAGATTAACGCAGAGCTATAGAAATGAAGAGGGGTGATGCGTTTACGGCCCGTCAGCGATAACAAAAGATACAGACTCTTGGGAGTCTGACTTGGTGGATATAGAACCTCTAAAATGCCTGGTGGTGCTAATATTGCCAATTGGAAAAGAACTTGATTATTGTTTTGCTACTGCAATTATATTTTTTTTGTTTCTTCATGTAATTGATCAAATTGTGCCTTAAATGTGTTCCACTGTACTATAAGAGGAAATTATAACAGATCCCTTGTGACAGACAATAGACATGGCTGTCTAAAGCTGTGCTGTGAGATTGAATGTTTTTTGCTTTTCTTCTCCTAAATTTTCAAAATCTATTTAAGTACCTCTTTGAATATATAATTGTAAGACCAGTTGAGGAAGTTAATAACAGCATGCAGAGCTGACCTGAGCTTCAAGTTGTTGCCTGAGTTTCTTGGCTTTGTTCAGTTTGAAGTAGTCCATTATCATCATCGAAGCATAGATCTTTCCCACTGTCATGTCCGTATCTGTGAGGGCAGACACGCTACATTAACTGTTACTGCTTGTCTCTCAGTATTACATTGTAAGTATTTCCTCCGTAGTTAGAGCCAGACCTTTGTTGATAGGTACCAGTAGGTCCAACGTCTTCTGGGGCAGATAAGGCCAAATGATACTAATCTCTTTTTGTAGTTCACTATCCAGAGAGATACGGTCCTCACCTCCTGTGACAAACATCCAGATTCAGCCACTTTGGCAAATATAATTGGTTACATTAATGGTTTTATTAAAGCTGAACAATTAGTCAATCAGCTAAATTGTCATACCTATTAATTAATTATCTAACTACGAACTACCTATGAACTAACTAAATAACTATGAAACTAACTAAGAACTACCTACTAACTATCTATGAACTACCTATTAACTAACTAAGGAACTAACTAAGAACTACCTACTAACTATCTATCTATGAACTACCTATTAACTAAATAAATAACTAAGGAACTAACTAAGAACTACCTACTAACTATCTATGAACTACCTATTAACTAACTAAATAACTAAGTTACTAACTAAGAACTACCTACTAACTAACTAACTATCTATGAACTAACTATTAACTTTCTAACTATGAACTAACTTACAACTTTCTCAACTGATGATTTGCTGCATTTGTTTGTTTTATATGATGGCAAACTGAATATGTTTAAGTTTTGGATTGTTCGTTGGACACAACAAGCAATATAAAGTGAACTTGGACATGTTCACTATTTTAGGTCATTAGACCAACCAACTAATCTATAGTTGAACCCCTAGATGCTATATCACAATCATGAAGTGCCAATTAGCGACTCTGACCTCTAGCTATTTTGATGTCCAAAGCTGTGCGGATGAGTGACATCAACGTGGAGGTGAAGTGAACGGACATGTCCTCATCTACAGGCATGTTCATCAACACCAACCTCTGAGAGACGGATAAAAGGAAGACAAGTAAATCACTTCAGTATACATATCCAACAGGAAATACCAGACAAAATGATGTCCGTACATTTTTCTAAATTCAATAATAATCAAACAACAATCCTTCAATTGTATTTTTGATTTTATCTAGCCCTTCTGTGTTTAGTTCTTGTGAAGTGATTATGTTTTCAGTACCTTGTAGGCGATCTTAGCAGGGCATTTTTTGCCCAAGCCCAGGGGTGGTGACATGTGGGTTAACATCTCATACATGGCAGTGTAATGGATACGACCACTACAGAGTGATAAGTGAGGGGAGGCACAGAGAAACAGACGCAGAAGGTGGAGAGTTAAAAGAAAAAAGTGTCATTAAACACAGCTCTAATACAAATGAAGACAAACAGCAGTAGTACCCTTTTCAAGGTCTTGTACTTGTCATGTGGCAATGGAGATTTTTAGGACAACGATTTATTTTTCTAGCCAAATCTTAATCACAGTGAACTCTAGATGTTCGTTAGCACTTTTGGTGCTAAAATCAACTTGTGCTTAACATGACAGCTCATTGCACTGAAAAAATTGTTTCACACGCTTTGACGGCCCTCTGCTGGATAAAGATAGAACATGAATGTTGATCAGGTCTGCTCGATACTAAATAAAACTGAAAATGTGAAAATGCAGCAGTAATAAGATCATGTCTCACCATGCCAGGCGATCATACTCCCCCCAGATGCGAACAAACTCATCCAGGTGATGGGGACCCAGAATTGAGGAGTCTCGTGTCAGGTACTCAAAGTTATCCATGATTACAGCCACAAACAAATTAAGCATCTAAAAACGGACATGTAGAACAAAATCAGTGTGCAAGTCAGCAGAGAAATTGACAAATATATAAACAGAGTGTTATTTCGGTGGAGCCCTGACCAAAAACGAGCTAAAGAAGATGAATGAGACAAAGTAGCAGTAGGCAAAGTCAGTCCCACAGCCTCCCTCGTGGTCTGGAGACATGATTAGAGGGGAGATGGAGGAGTCTGGTTCACACTCCTGACCAGATAGACATGAAAGCATAATCTCCTGCCAGGACTCCCCTGTCGCACTCCTGGTGGTTTAAACACAAACACCTAGTTGACATCAAATTAAAGGGGACATATCATGTTCATTTTCAAGTTCATGCTTGTATTTTGTGTTTCTACAAGAACATGTTTACACGCTTTAATGTTCAAAAAACACTTTATTCATACTTTCTGTTTGAATATACCTGTATACCTGTGTCACCCTGTGTCTGAAAAGCTCTCATTTAGTGCCTGTTCCTTTAAGACTCCCGAAAATACCCAGTCCGCTTAGATTGGCTTGCAAGAAAAATATGGCGCACCTTTGCAAATATAGTTTTCGAGCTGTGGGAGGAGATACTCAGATAGGGGGCGGCATATTCTAATGAGCCTGCATGTGACATAGGAAGAAGAGCCAAATCTAAATGGCTTGTCCCATGTTTTAAGATCTAGGCAGCCCACACAAAACTGAATGGGTTGTCTATTTCAGTTTGTGCACAAGCACTAAAAACAGTGAGTTTTTTCATGATATGTCATACATTTCTAGAAATGAAAGAGAAGTAAGAGAATGGAAACTGAATGCATGAAAGATATTTTTTCATAAGCCCACCTGAAGAGCAGCATCAATGCACTAAAAAAGGTCTTAAAATTGTTGTGTTGGTTGATGTGACTCTCATCATTCAGCTTGATGTTTCCAAACACCTGCAGAAAACAGGTTTTGTTAACTTTATTTGATTCCCATTAGCTTCTGCCATAGCAGTTATAATCTTCCTGGGGTCCAGGGTTAGTAATATAGTAAATATAAGCAATCAATTATTTCTATAAATGGTGCAAATAACCTCATATAATATACAGTATACTGTGCAATATACAGTTAAAAAGAATGCACCAAACAAGCACCATACAAATTCCAACAATACAGCAACATTTAAGCACACAAACATTTGTAAAATCCATTCAAACTAAGTGTACAGAACCCCTGTATATATTTTTGACTTCAACTAAAAGCTGTGGCAGTTAAATTTGTGAAATATTAGTGAAAGGATACCTGCATTCCAATTATGGCGTATATGAAAAAAAGCATAGCAATGAGAAGACAAACATAAGGAAGAGCCTGTTGGAGAAGAGACAGTAAAGATTAAAACATTATCATCAACCTTGTGTGAGGAATCAAAGTAATGAAAAATACATTGTAAAATGTCCGACCTTGAAAGATTGTACAAAAGTCCACAGCAGAATACGGATGGTGTAACCCTGTCTCAGCAGCTTGATCAACCTGGCTGCTCGGAAAAGCTTCAAGAAACTCATGTTGATAGTGTTCACCGACTGACGCACAAATGGTTGGAGAGAGGGTGAAACAAAGGAGAGGAAGGGAGCGAGTGGCAGACAGAAGGGAGAGACAAGATGTAAAACACAGATGGCAAAATTCATCACAACATGACTTAAATTGTGTCTGGAGGCAGGGATCATAACACACAAGGGAAACTTGTAAAAAGAGAATGCTGCATTTAACACTGGCTATTTGTGCATGTTTTAAAGGGTCACAACATTGTGAAAGTGAGTGGTGCCTTGGCAGTATCTTACCTGTAAATCCACAATTATCTCGCTGATGCTGCCAAGAACAGTGATGAAATCAAAAATATTCCAAGTATCTCGAAAGTAGTTCTGTGGAAAAAAGAAAATGTTTTAAGTAATCTGACTAAACATAGGCAAATTCTTCATCAGTGGTGCTAGATGGGATTTAAATGGCTTCTGTCTTCAATTGATCTCTTTTGTCAATGCTCACCACCAAACCAAATGCCATGATCTTGAGTATACACTCCATGGAGAAGAGGACAGTGAAGGCTGAGTTGAGGTGTTTAAGAACCATGTCGTAGGCTGCTGGGGCCGAGTGGTACTGAAGAAAAGAGAACTTCAAATTTACTGACAGAAGGATTATCAGAAGTCATAGTTTCCACCCTGCCGTTTGTTACAGTTCATTTCAGTACGGTATGAAGATGTTCTTCCAGAGACTAAAAACTTGCTTGAGATTGGTAATCACATTGAACATTGCATTGCCTTTATTTATATTTTAAATCAACGTTTAGTTATTGTCATACGGTGCAGAAATTCTGAGTTAAAAAAAGTGGTACATAGTACATTCAGGTGCTTGTTGGAAGTTACATTCTTGTACTGTAGAGCAACGAAGAGCTATACCCAGCATGCTGTTCAGCGGTGTAACAATTACCTGTCATTTCAATTAAATACTGTTCCACAATGAATCCTGCTGTACAGAGTGCTTTACCTTCATCATGAGGACCACAGTGTTGAGAGCGATCATGACTAGCACTGTGTTCTCAAAAGAAGGCGATGCCACAAAGTGCCATAGTCTGTACTGGAAGGTTTGTCTGTTCTGGGGCATGTAGCGGGTCATCGGCTTGGCACTGATGGTAAAGTCAATGCAAGCCCTCTGATGGACAGAAATTTACCAAAACAGACATGAATGAATACATGTAAATGTAAATGTGTGTATGTATCTGCACATGTATTTCACCACGACACACCTCGTTCTTCTCCAGAGTGCACTCCTGAATCATCTTGTCACCCTGCTCCTGGAAGGTGATTATGATCAGAGCCACAAAGATGTTGACAAAGAAGAACGGGAAGACCACAAAGTAGACCACGTAGAAAACAGACATCTCCATTCGATTCCCTCGACTTGGCCCCATGCTGTCCTCTGTAACATCGGTAGAGTGTTGCAGGACCCTTGCGGAAAGAAAAAAATGGGTGAAAAGCAAGGTAATTTATATTTTTTAATGCTAGTAAGACCAACATGTTTTTTTTGTTTGTTTTTTACTTAAATTTTGATACATTAAATTAAAAAGAAAAATCCACTTACTGAGGCCATCCCTCTCCAGTTGAGACAGTGAAAAGTGTCAGGAGGGCCCAGCAGACGTTATCATAGTGAAACTCGTGTCTCTTCCACTCTCTCCTCTTCACCTCCTTTTTGTCTCTGCTGTAGTCAATGTAGTAGCCTCTGTAGGGAGAAGAGCAACTCAAAGGTCATTGTTTCACTTAATTCACTGATTAAACCAGCATTTTGAATGAAGATGAAAATATTAAAGCTTTTGTAATGTGCAAATCTGACCATCTAGTGAATCTGGGGATCTGAAGACAATTACAGGTTATCTGGGTGTGTATAAAGACTGAGGTGCTGCACTTCATGGCCATTTTCTGCTTTCTGCTTCATGGCCATTTTCTGCATTGTCTCTTTATTGTGAGCCATTTCTGGAAGGACTTTTGTATATCATATTGTATAACATTTGTTCTCAAAGATCAGAAATGTTGTGTTAAATCTGTTTATTAGTTAATTATTTAGAGTTGTTGTGTATGTAAACTCCTTGCTCCTACTTCACTTGCAGATTTAGATATATATCCACTTACTGGCATGCCTTCTCTGTATTCATGGAGCTGTCAGTGCAGTAGAAGAACTTCCCTTTGAAGAGCTGCACGGCAATAACAGCAAAGATGAACATGAAGAGCTGGTACACAATGAGGATGTTGAAGACGTTCTTCAGAGATGTGACCACACAGTCAAAAACAGCCTGGGGAGAAGAAAGACAAGAGGGATGGCAAAGCAAGCGCAATCTGTTAGAGATCTGTGAAACACCAAAACCCCCAGATACCGGAGTGTTTGCAAATTGTAACATCATACCTTGAGTTTAGGGAGCCTCTTGATGGTTTTAAGAGGCCGCAGAACTCTTAAAACTCGGAGGGACTTTATTGTCTTGATGTCTCTGCCTTTATTGTTTCTGTTGACATTGAAATACAGCCCTTAGGAACATAGCTGTACACTCAATCAAGTTCACAAGGACACATGGCACAGACCCATTCAAAAAGAAAAACAGTAAAAAGCAAAACAAGTGCATATCAAAAAACACAATGAAACACAGAACTTTATCTTGAGTGTGTTTATACAGAGCCCAGCAGGTGTCACAGGTAAAAGTTATGATAATTTGAGCGATTTGTACATGTTTTGAATTTCAACTGAGATTCACAGATACATTTTGGGCTTTGGCTGATAACACAACAATGTATTATCTTCCATTGTTTCATATAATGGAAACATTTATGATTTCCTATAACTGATATAACTGATCTGATAACTGTGCAACAAGTCTTAATTTGAAAGTAGAACTCATTAATTAGAGGGCATCAATGATTTGTTAATGTCACCAAATAATCAGAAATGTTACCCTTAAAACCTGTCAGGCAGTTTGGTGAGATTTAGAAGACACAACAAAACAAAACAAAAAGCACACTGAATACGAAAGTAACACTTTTACACGTGAAAATAGTAAAATAAATATATGAGAAGCTTATGGGATACATTTACATTTAGTGTGACTAAAATTTTTACCCCATCACATTCCTGGTAGCCCCAACAGTGACAAATTCCACAGGAACAACAGAGAAAAATTGAGGCATAAAAAGAGATTCACCGTGAGCAAAGCTCGCAGGATCACAGTTATATTCACAACAGAGAAATTAACATACAATACAATCCTCTACAGTACAACAAAAGGCACAAAAGATTCAGTAAGTTATCTGGCACACTCATGCTGCGGACGACAAAAATAAATATCGTAGAGGCTTTTTAACTTCACCCATGTATAAACCCCCATATTACACATAAATCTATATTTCCTCTTGTTTTAGGACCATAGGGACATTTAAATCTGAGTTACACACTGTACAGCACCATGCATGCCTCCATGTTTGCAGTTTATAAGCTGCAATGAAGCAAAAATTAAGCTGCAAAAGGTGTCTTTGAGGGAAGGTCGTTTATAACAATACTGTATGCTCAGAAAATGATTTGCTGCAGTGAGTCAGTCATCTGCAGGCAGCAGTGTATAGTGACTCACGTTAGAGCAAAGGCAATCAAAGCTCCCACCACCACAATGAAGTCCAGGATGTTCCACATGTCTCGGAAATAAGAGCCATCGTGCAAAATAAGACCCTGGTCTATCATCTGGAGAAAAAACAACGCACCCATACAGACACGTAAAGTTAACAGCTTATATACGCACAGGGACCAAAACACATAAAAGTACATCAAATTCTTTAAAAGTGTGACTGGTGTTGTTAAAGTGGAGAAAATATATGTTTCAGTTACCCACCTTGATGATCATTTCGAAGGTGAACACTCCAGTGAAGACATAATCAAAATAACGCAGGACCTAGATAATTTACAAACAAAACAAGCACACAGACACAAGACTGCATATTAATTCTCATAGTACAAACAAATTGCAATCTTGGAATGTCCCAACCAATTTAACCTAATTTAATGTTTAGGTGTGAGCAGCTCTTCTGTTTCATTTTTACATTGGGGCAGAATAGTGTCCATGAAGGTTTTCATTTCATTCATGTCAAAAGTGACTTTGTGTGTCCTTAGCAGTGTTGTGACCATGTCATCTTTGCTCAAGTCCTAACTAAGTCTCAAGTAATTTGGTCCAAGTCTCAAGTAAGTCTTGAGTTGTTGTTTTTTGAGGGCAAAGCAAGTCAAAGGTAACGTCAAGTCAAGTCAAGTCAAGTCAAGTACTTAATTAAGGCAAGTCAAGTCCCAAATCAAGAAAACATTTTTTTACACACAAGATGAAGCAATCTTACATATAGATTTTAAATCCAAAAGCGATTTGGCCTACAGTTGGCACAGACAGCCATTGTGGTGTACTGGTCCGACAAATGAGGCTGTATCAGGGTCTTTGATGTTAGCAAGGAGTTTGACAGACAGCCAGTCATCCAATCATGACAAATACATACCTGGAAGCTTTCTGAGTCATTCCAATCGTGATTCACAGTTTGCGTTGCTGCTGCTGCATAGCATACTTGATAGTTTAGACAGAAACGTGACATTAAATTATATTATTTTATATTTAATAGCTAACATTCAAACTCATGAATATACACAAGTCATCCGAGTCATCATGCCTCAAGTCAAGTCCAAGTTAAGTCATTTATTTTTTGTCATGTTGCAAATCATCAAAACGGTTACTAGAGTTGACTGAACTTTTGTCTTGTCTTTTGTGTGCATCTTGGTCAATCTTGGTCTCTCTCTCTCTCTCATACAAGTGTAGCTTTTACTAGTTTGTGTTTATTTAGTTACTTGTGACACTTTCCATGACACAGAGTTGTGAAAACAAATAGAGCACAGCTATTTCCCAGAAAAAAACTGCAGATTCGCACCTTGTATGTGTGTGAAATTAAATGTGTCACGACACATTCTTGCTGACAGTGTTATGTCAACTTGAGATCAAACAGTAAACCTTAAAGCTAAAACTGTCAGTAGTATTTCAGAATGAGTAAGTTCATATTTTCCATTCATTCTTTTCCAGTCTTGTGAAAATAATTGCTTCTTACCATTAGATTGCTCTGGTGCGATCGCAACCATTGTATAAGTTAAATAAATCTAAGACTGCTGCATAAATCCATTGGCACTTCAGACATTCACTGCTTTTCTAAGGTGTCAGTATGTTTCATATGAGGTGCTTTTCAGATAATTAAACTAAATTAATTAAATGAATTGTACCCTTTCCCGAACCGAAAATCAGACATTCACAACCAAATGCAGTGATTAGCCAGCAGTGTAAAGTTTTTCTGGTTCTTCACACGATTACTTCTGTCACTTCTTATATGCACAAACAATCGCAACACTATGAATGCCTTCAAGGAGAGACTGTCCTAAAAGTGTGGGCCGTTATCCACATTTGAACAATTTGAGTGTGGCCGTTCGGAAAAATCTATTAGCACTTTTGCCTGCAGACGTGGCCGACATGTTTGTAATGAGCAAAGGACATTGCACACACCCGCTACTTTTCCAGAGCAAAAAACATTGTTAAAGACAGTTGTCATCCTGGCCACCATCTCTTCGATCTCCTGCCCTCAAGGAGACGCTACAGGTCCATCAGAACACAAACCACCAGACGAACAGTTTCTTTCCAAAAGCCATACAGACTCTAAATCTACGCAAATAATGTCTCTGAACCCATTTTCACATTTCTTATTAGTGTTTTTACAATCCATTTTATTGATGTTTGCAATATTATATCTTTGTTTCTATTAATAACGGCAATATATTTATTATGGCAACTACCTGCTATTGTTTTATGATGAATGTTGAAAAAATGTGGTTGTTATACATGGATGTGTGCAATATAGTTTTATTTTAAGCACCGCTGGGAGGGGCACTTTTTTCACTTTTGTTGTATTCATTGTAATACGACAATAAAGGCTTCTTATTTGTTCTTCCCCCCGCCTTTAGTCTACCAGATCTTTCTAGCGCACCTGTAAAGCACTGCTGTATAATCTTTTTGCACCTGGTAAGAGTTTTCTTTTAACATCAAATTGATCATCCAACATCCAAGTTTGGATCATGTATTAAACTATAGACACTTTGTGAGAGATGTATTTCGTTCTCACCTTGTTTCTCTCTGAATTGGTACACACAGGGTCCTCAGCAGCCAGAGCAATGCTGCTCGCCACGATCACGAGGAGAATGGTCATCTCAAAGTAGCGCATAGTGACCATATAGTGACAGATCCTCCTGATACTGCAGATCAACAAAAGGGGGAGATGTTAATTGTTGGTTGATAAAAGAGCGCACACAGGAGACAAAGACTTTTGATACTCAGTCACAAAATTTAGTGGGTTTTGTAGCATCTTACGGGTTGGAGGCCTTAAAGATGAACATGCTATCTGGAGCTACAGGTTTGGGAGGAATCGGAGGTTCCTCCTCGTCTTCGTCCTCCTCGTCCTCCTCCTTCTCTGTGTCATCCTCTTTGTCTGTCTGTTCAGAGTGGTATGCCTCCAACTCTTTACTGTTCACTAAAACCCAGACAGAGGTCCAAGAGGATAGAACAAAATGCTTTAGCTGTGCATGTACAGCTATGATGAAGAAAGAACAATGTGAGTCACCAGCACAATGAATTCAATAAAAAAAAAAAATTAATAAAGACTGGCACTCCAACCAGATGTCAAACACCTACACATGGTGATCCGAGATAATACCAAGACTAAATCTTACAGTAAGATGCACAGTAAAGGAGTGCGACTTCAGTTAGAAGTGATCACAGTGCTACCTGTCATGGTCGTGAGCTCAAGCAGCGGTTGTGCAGACATTTCGATAGCCACACTTCCCACCGGGTAGGACTTGTCACGTTTGATGGAGACCGGGCGGCTCTCAGACTCAATGGCCCTCACACTGAACTCTGTGGCCTCTAAGGCGGGCTCCACTGGGATGTTTTGGTCTGAGTGCCCACCTTCACCCTGCTCTGACCAGGTACAGTCCAGCAGCTGCTCACACTGAGGAGGATCGTGAATGTCCCTGAAATAAAGAAGAAAAAATAAAGAAGAAAAGATCACTGAACTTAAATCAGTGCAACAACACATAGATTTGTTATGACGTGGCTCTTTCCGTAGAAGTGTGCAAAAGCTCTTGTATTCTGAACTTAAGTATACTGTATTTGTATCATGTGTTGTTGTACAATTATCTTTCCAGAGAGAGAGTTTTATAGCTATGCTAGGTCTATAGATGTATGGATGTATAGGCAATGTTTCAGCAACTATTAAATGGATTGACAAGCCATACGGTGCTGACATTCATGTTGCCCTCAGGGTGATTTGATTTGTGACACCTTTTATCTGGTAAATGAAAACCCTGCATAACAAGCAACATTCCCATCAACCTCAGCTGCACTTTGTGTTTAGTTCTAATCAGAAAATGTAAACATGCTAAACTAAGATGATGAACACATGGTAAACATTCAATCTGCTTAACATCAGCACTGTCACAGTGAGTGTGTTAACATGCTTTTGTTAGCACTGAGTGCAAAAAAGTAGCATTTCCTAATAGAAGAAATGTGGGACAAAATCCACAGCCCTCCTTCTGTGCAAATATGCTTTCCAAAGTTCATGTGAAGCAATATGAGGCCTCAGCAGTTAGACAAATAGGTGTCTTTGAAAGTTAAGTTAACCTTAGTTCCGTTAACTCTTTTTAATAAAGAATCCAAAAGAGGGAACTAGAGGGAACTAAAAAGACAGTAACTTAACTTAAAACAATACATACTTGATTTCTCTAACCCAAACTTCTTAAACTTCATATAATTACACTTACTTAATTACTGTGGGAATGCATTTTTGTCCTAAAGGTAGACTGTGGACGTTGCGCCCCATCTCCATGAAGGGATCTCTCCTCAGCTAAATAAACTTTTTCAATGCACATATGTGCATTTGAATAATGTTTAACAATATGCCATTATGTCTCAGGAGAAAATATCCAGTGACAAATAAATGTTCCAGTTAAAATGGCTTTTACCAGATAGTTACTTACAACAAGAAAAGGGATAAAACACAAGGGTACAAATATGCTTCAGTTCATTAGATAGTATTTAACTTTCTAATCCCGCTTCCTCATCAAGTAATACATGAGAACAGCCTTACCTTCGACAGTCTTCTCCAACTTCTGCGTATGGGTTGATGATGCATGTCCCACCATCTTCTTGGACTGACCCTCCTTCTTCCTCTGCTTTATCTCTCTCCTCTCTGTAATCCTTCTCTTCCTTCTCATCCAGTATCTTCCTTTCCTGGCTGTGCGACCGTCTGACTTGTGGCACCTCATGTGGTGCCTGGGTGCAGTCCAGACTCTTGGCTTCAGCACGAGCATCGCGGTGACGGTGCCGTCTGTGTCTCGCCCCTTCGTCCGGCCCCTGACTGGGTCTGAACTTGCGGGCCATCCTGTGCCTGCCTCCGCCTGTGGTCCGGTGGTTAGCTCCTCCAGTTTTCTCCTCGCTCAGGTTTACTAGAGGCTCAACCGTGGGAGGCTCAGGGATGGGGATGGTGATGGACATCGGGGGCTCGGGGATGGGCATCCCCACAGACATGGGAGATTCAGGCAGGTGAGTCGGGCTGGGCTCGGCAAGGTGGGGTATGGTGGGAGTTTCAACGGTGTCCTCTGTAGGGCTTGCAAACAGCTCCTCTCTGCTTGCCATCTGGCGCCGTTTGCGTAGCTGGTTGGCTCTCTGCTCCCACACTGACATGTGAACCTTTCTCCTCCTCTCACGGCGGCTGACGAAGGCGTTAGCGCCATTGAGGGGCTGTTCGTCTGGGGCCCCTGTCTTGTCCTCGGGCTCATCTGGGAAGTTTGGTCGGCCTCTGTGGATGGCTCGTTTCCTGTATAGGTAGGGCCTTCTCCTCCCACTAAGGACCACAATATATTTCATATCAATATGGGGCAGCAACAGGCCCAGATTTAAGGAATTGGTGACAAGTAAAGACTTTAGCATCCAGGTTATATAAAAGAAAAAACAAATCAAATGAAAGCTGCAAGAAAAGGACAGACCTTTTCTATGAATTTAATTAGTTAATCAGTAACACACAACAATTCCCATGGAAAAATATGCAAACTACTTCAAACTAAAACAAATACAAATACATTCAAAAAAAGAAAAAAAAGAAGATACCTAAGAGGTAAGGACAGATAAAAAGAACAAAAACCACAAGAACAAAAACGGTAAGGTGCAGGATTTCAGTACAGAGTGTAGAAAATAATCTCAATAATTGAGTAGGAAAACTCAAGGGAGAAATTCTGTGAGACAGAGATGCATACAATTATACTTACTGGTATTCAGATTCTGTTGTTGTCCATGTAATCAATGAGTGATTTTTGAAAACAAGACATTAGTGTTTTACAACATACATAGAACATTTGTTGTGACACAGAACAAAGTGTGTAAAGGGGACACAAAGTTTAGGTGAAGGTTATCCAGTTTACACAGGTTAGGGACTGAAATCAGTTCTTTAAAAATATCAAGGGAGTATTCAATGTTATGCCCATTAACATTCAATATTTTCTTACTTTAAGGTTTAAGGTTCAAATTAATTTGAAAGTTGACAGAAAGTCAAAATACACAACATTTTGGTCAGTGCCACATAACAGGCATAAAACAAGACAATGTGATGGAACCAGTAAAAGCCTGTAATACACATCAGAAGCAGGGTCTTGATAGCTGCAACACGTACAAGACTAACATTCAAATATGTAACAGACAAATGATACATTCAGCGTCACAGCTATAGAGTCAGTTACCCGTCACTGTAAGTAGGTGTTAGTTGCCTTTTCTCTCACTGTAAGGAGTCCAAAAGTGTCTATATTTTTTGTCTTTTGTCTGAAATGCAGTTTGTAACTTTGAAATGTGCTGCACAAAATAAAGGTTTATTTTAATCATTATTACATGATTTTAGGGAGACTGAAGGGCCCACCATAACTTCACCAGGGATTTTCCATGTGTTATCACGTAAAGATTTGTATTATTGCCTGCAGTAATATAAATGTTTGATTTCCTGCCTTCAAGTAGGTACTAATGTCCCTCCATTTAAATACAGTATAAAACTAAAACACTTGGAATAAGTTATTATTCACAGTGAGCATTTATGTGTTCATTCATTTCTTTTGGTAGTGCAGTTGCAAATTAGAAATTGTTTTTAAAACCCTTTATTGTTGGTGTTATCTGTTTTTTGGGAAGCTCCAACATTCAATACTTGTGGATATAGACCTTTTCAATGGACTTCCATTACTAAGCAATAGCTGGGCCCCTTGTTAACTTCCTGTCAGTTGATGTCATTCACATGACACACTGCAACAGGAAATTAACATTGGGCAATTTAGAAGTTTTATGTATACATCTGTGAAAAGATCACTTTGATTTCATTGCAGAAAAGTAAACCAAGAAATTTCAAATGATCATTTTCACAATCTAACCCACAAGGCAAATTAGCCTTTTAAGCGTGAATCGTTCATTGTTCATGTTATGAACTACAAATAAAGCTTCACCTGGAAAGCAGGAAAAACACATTTATCAATTTTTAATCATATACTGTACATTTTTTTTTAAATCTAGCTAGTAATGGAAATACCCAGAGTTTGTTGGAAATGTTGTAAAACATGCAATAACTGACACTGACAAGATGGAGTCATACTAAGTAAGTAAAAATCTGACACACTCCAAAATGTGCCTCCTCCCAGAAGTGACACACTAAGACTTCCCACAGTTCCCAAAAACTACCTACTGCCCTCCTCCTAACTTATTGGATTATTTGACCTGTGGAAAAGCTACCAGGTACCAGGGACAAGGACTGCAAATTAGCCTACGGCTAGAAGTCCCACATACATTGCATTGGTTGCACTTTAGATGTAACATTGCCTATATGTATTGTCCCTGACAAATAAACTGATAAAATAAAAATAGGTCATTGGAAGGAACAGGACAGGAGGTCAGTGAAGAATCTCATTAACTAAAGTGGCTGCTTATCACCACTCATAGGCTGAGACGATTATAGAAGTAGGTTCAGTTATGCTGCAAAATATGTCTCTCAGAGGTCATGCTTTTAAATCAGGCACATTCAATAAACATTCAGGATTGAACTGCATTCACCATGCAACTAGAGGCAATGCGGAGTAGATTTAGCATTCACCAGCTACACCTTAAACTGGTTCTCAGAGAGTCCACAGTTGAAGACATTGTGGAAATATCGATCTTATTGGCAATACCTAATTGTTTTTTTAAACAACTTCTCTCCAATAACAGAAGTAGCATGATGATCGCATTCAGGAACACCACCAGTTCTTCCACAAGCATCTGTATTGTACAAATCTGAGCTTGATTCTACTACTTGCATCTGCGGCAAAAAGACAAAGCAATTTAAGGAATCATGACACGTTTTCAGCCCAATCTGAATTTTCCATTGCTCAAGAGGAGAGCTGATCTGAGAAACAGTCACACACTCACGACTAAGAACTACTTGAGATTATATCATCCTAGAGCGCTCACTTTGTTAGCTTGTTAACTTACTCAGATATCAGGCCATCTCTGCCTCTGGCATATCTCTGGTTGAAGAACTCCTCCTCCTCCTCTTCATCCTGATAAAGACAAAATCAAAATGCCCATTTAATGACCACTTACTGGAACACCAGAACCATATAAATCTATCAAATATTACACCTGTAACATACTGTACATCATTGAAGGTGTGTGCTGTATGAATAAATAGTGTTGGTTAAACTGCCATAACAGCAGTAAAAACAGTTCAAACCTTTGTCAGTTCCTGTGCATTGGCCAGATTATCCACAGCGATGGCCAAAAAGACGTTCAGCAGTGTATCTGTCGTGAAGGCAGTTAAGCACAAACACACTAAACTGTGGGAACCTATTATTCTTTGTCTCTGCAAGACAGCCCCTGGTGTGGACTATCTCGAATATAAATTGATTAAGCCAATAGTTTCAATCATTGCTCCTATTATTGCTCACATAATTAATATCTGTTTCATGGAAAATATATGTTTGCAAGCATGGAAAATATGTAAAGTTGTGCCAATACCAAAGAATAAGAAAATGCCTTTCTCTGGATCAAACAGTAGACCAATAAGCTTATTACCAATTCTTGGTAAAATAATGGAAAGAATTGTTTATGAACAGATTCAGGTTTATTTTTTAAATAATAATTTAATTACAGTTTTTCAGCATGCATACAGAGGAAAACACTCAACAGCTACTGCCCTGACTCAGATGGTTGATGACTGGTTTAAGGATATCAACAAGAGGAAAATAATAGGTGTTGTAATGCTTGATTTTACAGCAGCATTTGATATAATTGACCACAATTTACTGTTAAAAAAATTGGAATATTATGGTTTTACACAAACTGCATTATTATGGATGGAAAGTTATTTGACTGATAGGAGACAATTAGTTTACTTCAATGGAAGTTGTTCAAAAGTAAGGCTAGTGGAACATGGAGTGCCTCAGGGAAGTTGTCTTGGGCCACTCCTTTACACAATCTTTACGAATGATTTACCATCTGTTTAAGATAAAGTGAGCATCTCGATGTTTGCGGATGATTCTACTATATATATATGTCAGGAACTGATATTTATTTACGTTCCAAACCAAAACTTAAACTTAGTATTGAGCAAATTTCTGTGGAGCAAAGAGAAGAGGCTAAACTTTTGGGTGTGATGATTGACAATAGATTGAGTTGGGACAAACATGTTCAGAAGTTGGTAACTAAAATGGGCAACACCTTGTCAGTTATTAAAAGGTGTGCAAACATCTTCACACCACAAACAGTTAAATTAGTCCTTCAGGCTTTGTTTTTTTCACATCTGGATTACTGCTCAGTGGTATGGTCCAGCACTTCGGCAACTAATATGAAAAAATTACAAGTGATGCAGAATAAAGCTGCACGTGTGGCTCTCTCGTGTGGGTTTAGATCAAATGTTGATAAAATGCATGAACAACTCTCATGGCTTAAAGTTAAAAATAGATTTGTGTATTTGTTAATGGTTTTCTTATATAATGTTATAACAAACAAAACACCTTTTACTTTATACACAAAACTATCCTTTAGTACTACTACACATCACTATCCAACGAGGCATGCAGTAGGAGGGAGTTTTATTTTACCTAAAGTAAAAACTAAATCAATTCAACGTTCAGTTAGGTACAGAGTGTGTGAATGGAACTCTCTCCCAAAGACTATGAAACACAACTCTCAGTATGGTTTTAAAAACTTAAGAAATATTTATTACAAAGGAATTAAACATTTAATATGAAATTAGTTGGGTATAGGGCTTTTGTTATCTTATTTCTTAAAATAGATTTATTTATTTGGAGTAGTGCCTTTGTTTTATTTTGTATTAATTGCGTTAACTGTATGATTTTCTTATGATTTGTATTGTTAAATGTATGTTTGTGTGTGTAATGAAGTGTCAAAATGAGTATTGTCAAAGGAAAGATTGTAGGACCCCAGGAAGAATAGCTTTTAGTGTATGCTAAAGCTAATGGGGATCCAAATAAACAAACAAACAAACAGCAAATATGTGTCTTTCCCAAAATGATGAACTACTGCGTCCCAGCAGTATAGAAAGTATTCAAAAATAGCATTAAACATTAAATCTACGCAGCAGCAACAATAATACAGTAAAATAATATACAATTCTGGCAGGGGCCATTTTGCTGGCATTTTGAGTACTTTTACTTTTGACAGTCAGTCCATTTACAGTATATTTTGCTCTATATTTTAGCTGAAGTGACATTTTGAATGCAGAACCTTTTCTTGTGATGGAGAACTCTTACACTGCAGTATTACTTCTTTTACTCAAGTATAGGATCTGAGTACTTCTTCTACCATTGACTTTTTACAGACTTTTATGCTACATCAGAGCTCTTTGCCCACTTGTTAAAGGTTCAATAAGGATACAGTTTCCAAACAGGGTGAGCACTATGAAGTAGATCGATGACCACATTCCATACTGCACTCCACCCTGCGAGCGAATGCCATTATACATCACCTCGTTCCAGTCCTCACCAGTCAGAATCTGTAGGCAAACACACAGAATATTTAGCATATATAATTGCATTGCTCATTGCTGGCCTAAAAATACATGAAGCAGGAGACATATTCTCTGTCTGCAAACCAGTTTAAGATATGGTATTAAAAATGGCAGCGAGATACGTAATTGCTATGTGTGTTGATCAAAACACTCTTTCACAGTGCAGTTGGTTTTGTAGCATATCTGATGTGGACTCACTTGTCTGATATTCATGTGCGCATATGTGTGCATGGATGTGTGGGATGATAGCGGAGGCAGGGGCTGGAGAGCGAGTGAGCAGAGTTGTTTAATCTGCGCCTGGGGTGAGAAATATCCCAGGGTGCAATGTGTCATGGAGAGCAGGCAGAATGAGGGGATCTGTGGGAGCCAAACCTGAAACACTGTCATGATGGCAGCTGGAAACGTGTCAAAGTTGGTGGGAGTGTAATCTTCAAAGATGAACCTAGAGGGAAGGCAGATAGAAAGCAGGGTCAGATATGACCAAGGAGGAATAGGAGGAGGAAGATGAGGAGGATGCAGAGCTATTTTCATTCCGACATGTCATTTCCTCTCCTCTTCATCATTGAAAAAAACTGATGTTCAGTTTGGAGGGTGTACCATTTTAAACTGTGACATGATCAGAAATGTAGATTAAAAATATTCTAAGAAAAGCTGTCCTTGATAACTGAAGCAGCAAGGATGTCAACTTTGATGTCCTTGAAGGCTTTTACTCACCTTCCTCCAAAAAGCTGCATCCCCAGCAGAGCAAACACCACAACGAACAGAAAGAGAAGAAAAAGCAGGCTGATAATGGACTTCATGGAGCTCATGAGGGACACAACCAGGTTCCTGAGAGAGGCCCAGTATCTGACAAAAGAAAAAAAAAAAAAATCACCAATTTTTTGTTGTTTTTGAACAGAACACTGTGGAAATATAGACACAAATATACTACAACCGAGGCCTAATTTAGCTGGAATGCTGTGCTTTTGGTTGTCCCACATACTTGGTGATCTTGAAAATTCTCAGAAGTCTCAGTGCCCTCAGTACGCTGATCCCAAAGGACATGCCAGGCCTGAAGAAGCCCCAAACCACCTCAAAGATGCTGCCAACAATAACCTGCAAAACATAGACAGACATGTCAGCATAGACATGTGTTTATATGTTTGTATGTGATCACTACAATTCCGAGGATGGTTAACTTGCTGATTTATATTCTGTTAATTAAAAAAAAAAGTTTTAGTCATAATGAAACACCTTCATCAGTTAATTAGCATAACCCTAATTCCTAATTTTACACTAGAAATTTAACTTTTCCATTTGCAACATAAAACAAACATTGTTTTTGTTTTTGTGTAATATGGGGTCAGTATGAGGGATGAAGGACCTCACCCCACAGTCGAAGCAGTTGAAAGATGAATGGAAGTAGAGGCGGAAACCCAGACCATACATTTTCAAAAACATCTCAGCCAAAAACAACCCCAGGAAAACAAACTCAGCATAGTCTAGAGGTGAGGAAACAAAAAAGCAATTAGCTCACAGAAGAGAGATGAAACTGTCTGCTAAAAAAATGCATTCATCAGACATGTCCTGATTTATTATAACAAGTTGTAAATAACAGAAAAATGTTAACATAAAAAAAAAAAAGCACCACAATTCAGATCTAAAACCCACAGAGGAAGATGGTCAGCCAGTTGGGCTGGTTGTGGTGGACGATGGCCACACAGATGGTGTTGAGAGCCACCAGACTGAGCACCATCAGGTAGAAAGTGTCTGTCTTCACCATGCGGCGGATGGAGATGCGTAACATGCGCTCTTTACGTCGCAGGTAGGCAGCAGGGCCTCGCCGGCCGCTGCGGAAGTTCATCCTCGATCGCGACATGCCTGAGGGAGAAAGAGGGAGAATCAAAGGCGGGAAAAAGAGAAGTGCATGAGGGTGAGAAGTGGTAATACGTAGGCGAAATATACAGTACACCAAGAAAAGAAGCCTGCTCTAAAGGCAGTGAGTAACTGAATAGACTGAAAGTCCTTTACTAACTGGCAGTAGACATGTCTGTGTACTTCTCGTCCCCTGGCGCTCCTCTCCGTGCACCAGTCTTCTTACTCGCTCTTTTTAGCACTGAAAATATTCCACAAAAACTCATGGTTATAACAATTTCAATATATTTCAAATGAAAATGAAAACAACAAAATAAATGATTACTCATGGTAAACTAAAGGTCTGCTCAACAGTAAGTAGGCTTAACAGAGTTTTTACACTTTTCTGTTATCCGCAGTATTCAAAGTAAGCTGACTCTGTGGATAGAACAGTGCATTGAATTTATTCAAATGGTTCACAATTCACGAATTTAGCACCCTAATACCATGGGCACTTACTAAACGAGAAGGAGGCTGTTTGTGATCAGTTTAACCCATGGTTAAGTACCTAACATGGCTGGGTTCATCTATTGGCTGCAGTCATGGCTTTTTAACATTGGTTTATGGCTTCATTCAAAGCTCACAGGACCGTTACAGAAAGACCTACAATTCTCACACGATATTTGGCACCTCAAGCATGAGTGGAAGAGGTGGCAAGCACTGATGAAAAGTGTAATGATGTCAGGTCTCTCATAGTATGAATTAGTGAAGGATTTTAAAACTTATTTTACCACTGCTGCCTGAATTAATGAACAATCAATTGAAGGAGAAAGCTCAAGGGACGCTTGCCACCACTACTCACTTTAATTTTATTCTTCTGCCTTTAGACTGCCGGTCTGACTTTGTCTAATATTAAATCAAGCATTTTTATTGTTGCTATGGTTACCTGCAGCTTACACAATGACTTAAAGTATAGAGATGGATAAACTCGACCGGGACCACATTTGACATGTTTGGATATACAGTCAACCTTTGTGTTTTCTTCCCGTCGACCATGCACTTGTCTTCTTGGGTCAAAATTGACCCGGTCTTTTTTGCCAGTTCATATAGCATGAAGTATAAATTAGCACCCATTCCTGTGTTACATTTTGTTAGCCAACTTCTTTCCAACCTATTAGTACTAGTTTTACCATTATATATTTTTTAATGTATGGCCAAAAAAACCTCATTTAAAAAATGCTGAAATTATGAATTATTTGGACTAACAGTTGAGATCAGAGGAACATATGTTGTCGGGTTATCTCAGAATGGAATAAGTGTAGTCAGGATATTGTTTTAAAACTATTTAAATGTTTTTAATGGCAGCAAATAATCACACTTGTTGTCCTCCCGGGTCAAAATTGACCCGGTCTGTTTTGCCTATTTATAAAGCATAAAGTATAAATTATTACATTACAAATTATGTTTGTGTGTGTGGGTGTTTGTGTGTGTCTCTGCATGTGCATTCATATATACAGTATGTGTGTGTGTGTGTGTGTGTGTGTGTGTGTGTGTGTGTGTGTGTGTGTGTGTGTGTGTGTCATCTGCTGTAAAGCAAATAGTGCCCCATTGCAACACCGGGTCAAAATTGAAATGAAAGTAGTGATCATTAAATTTTACTTGCAAAGAACATCATTGGTAACCACCTATGTTATTTTTGGTTAATTTGGTTGAAAGAAACCCATATTGCTGATGAAGAACCTTTGAAAACAGGTCAAATCTGACCCGAAGACAACTGTTAAAACTAATTTTATTGAACTTCAAAAGTTAAAACACACAGCAGTTAATCCAATCAGACAGTATATGTTGTCATATAATATGTAATAATCGCAGATCCATGTGTAATTAGATGTTATGATGATGAAGAACGTATGAGAACTCACCATCTAATGGGGATCTCCCAGAACTTTTATTCTCCTCTGCAAGCATTACCTCCTCTGTAATACAATAAAACTGGAGTTTATACACGGTCAAACTTGTTTTCATTAAGGCATAATTTAAATCACCACACATGGAAATATACATTGCAAGGTTGTATTTTTTAGGATGTCTGCAAATATCTACAGGAAATGAGGCCAAGCCAATGTAAATGCTGCTTTGAGAGGCCACTATGACCTTCTTCAGAGAAATACAGTCAGGAAAATAAGTATTTGAACACCCTGCTATTTTGCAAGTTCTCCCACTTAGAAATAATGGAGGAGTCTGAAATTGTCATCGTAGGTGCATGTCCACTGTGAGAGACATAATCTAAAAAGAAAAATCACAGAAATCACAATGTATGATTTTTTAACTATTTATTTGTATGATACAGCTGCAAATAAGTATTTGAACACCTGTCTATCAGCTAGAATTCTGACCCTCAAAGACCTGTTAGTCTGCCTTCAAAATGTCCACCTCCACTCCATTTATTATCCTAAATTAGATGCACCTGTTTGAGGTCGTTAGCTGCATAAAGACACCTGTCCACCCCATACAATCAGTAAGAATCCAACTACTAATATGGCCAAGACCAAAGAGCTGTCCAAAGACACTAGAGACAAAATTGTACACTACCACAAGGCTGGAAAGGGCTACGGGGAAATTGCCAAGCAGATTGGTGAAAAAAGGTCCACTGTTGGAGCAATCATTAGAAAATGGAAGAAGCTAAACATGACTGTCAATCTCCCTCGGACTGGGGCTCCATGGAAGATCTCACCTCGTGGGGTCTCAATGATCCTAACAAAGGTGAGAAACCAGCCCAGAACTACACGGGAGGAGCTGGTTGATGACCTAAAAAGAGCTGGGACCACCGTTTCCAAGGTTACTGTTGGTAATACACTAAGACGTCATGGTTTGAAATCATGCATGGCACGGAAGGTTCCCCTGCTTAAACCAGCACATGTCAAGGCCCGTCTTAAGTTTGCCAATGACCATTTGGATGATCCAGAGGAGTCATGGGAGAAAGGCTTGTGGTCAGATGAGACTAAAATAGAACTTTTTGGTCATAATTTCACTAACCGTGTTTGGAGGAAGAAGAATGATGAGTAGCATCCCAAGAACACCATCCCTATTGTGAAGCATGGGGGTGGTAGCATCATGTTTTGGGGGTGTTTTTTTGCACATGGGACAGGGCGACTGCACTGTATTAAGGAGAGGATGACCGGGGCCATGTATTGCGAGATTTTGGGGAACAACCTCCTTCCCTCAGTTAGAGCATTGAAGATGGGTCGAGGCTGGTCTTCCAACATGACAATGACCCGAAGCACACAGCCAGGATAACCAAGGAGTGGCTCTGTAAGAAGCATATCAAGGTTCTGGCGTGGCCTAGCCAGTCTCCAGACCTAAACCCAATAGAGAATCTTTGGAGGGAGCTCAAACTCCGTGTTTCTCAGCAACAGCCCAGAAACCTGACTGATCTAGAGAAGATCTGTGTGGAGGAGTGGGCCAAAATCCCTTCTGCAGTGTGTGCAAACCTGGTGAAAAACTACAGGAAACGTTTGACCTCTGGAATTGCAAACAAAGGCTACTGTACCAAATATTAACATTGATTTTCTCAGGTGTTCAAATAGTTATTTGCAGCTGTATCATACAAATAAATAGTAAAAAAATCATACATTGTGATTTCTGGATTTTAGATTATGTCTCTCACAGTGGACATGCACCTACGATAACAATTTCAGACCCCTCCCTGATTCCTAAGTGGGAGAACTTGCAAAATAGCAGGGTGTTCAAATACTTATTTTCCTCACTGTAGCTCTTATTCTTTCTTACATTCTGGCAATATCTCGCTCTCCCTTTTCTCTCTCTCTTCCCACACTCACCCACATCCATGCACACATAAATATGCACCACAGCGTGCTCGCTCTCTCTCTCTCTCTCTCTCTCTCTCTCTCACCAATGCGCATGCACACAAATTTAAGTCAGTGAGTCAGTATCACTTTTTTCTCACCCTCTAATTGCGTGGGAGACTAGCAATGTAGCTTGCTATTACGCCACTGTGTGTGTGTGTGTGTGTGTGTGTGTGTGTGTGCGCATGCAACTCAAAAAAGATACTCTACTTTCTGTATAAAATGAGATTCAGTTTGTCATAGTTTGACATTTGACATTGAAAAGGCAAGAAACTGAATAAGCATATTTTAGAGTTAGATGAGAATATTGATACCACTCTCATGTCCGTCTGTTAAAACATAAAACTACAGCAAGCAGCCAGTTAGCTTAGTGTAGCATGAATTATTATTTTACTAGACCGGCTGGAAAACTGGGTTGGCTTTTCTGGCTCAGTACTAAACTGGTCTGAATCCTACTTAAAGAAAAAGGACTACTTTGGGTGTATAGGTAACACTATAGGTAACACTGTGAATCACCCAGACCTCTCAGGTCGTCTGGGACAGGTCTGCTTTCTGTCCCCAGAGTTAGAACTAAACAAGGGGAAGCAGCATTCAGTTTTTATGCTACACATATATGAAACAAACTCCCAGAAAACTGCAGGTCCGCTGCAACACTCAGCTCTTTTAAATCAAGGCTGAAGACCTTTCTTTTTGATGTTGCCTTTCTTTAAATGATTGCTCATTTCTTATACTGAAGTTGATTTTTTGACAGTCAACAAGGGTAAGATCAAAATTAAATGACTCGATTAGACTTTGATTTGACTGTTCTGATGAACATTTCTAAACAATTAAGCGACGAAAAGGAAATCTGTATTATTAGTGTTGGCTGAAATAAATATTGAATTGAACTGTGTAACTTGGTGCCTTTTGGGACGTTTTTTGTTAACAATTTTGGAGATTAGGGCGGTGGCCATTCTGGGGGTATTTCGTAACAGGAAACGAATATATATCTGAGAATTTCTCCAATGCGAGTGTGACATAGATTTTATGGTAAAATCTACAAGAAACAATTGGAGCTGTTCAGGATTTTGCAAAGTTTGCCGTAATTAAACTAAACCTTATAGTGATGACTATATTGCAGTGTAAAGAGAAGAACTTCCACTCTTGGTTATGGATAACCAGAGTACAAAGTCACATGATCCTGCGGGGCCCGTGGTGGATGGATGAGATGGTAAAGACACATGGTTCTGCCTGTATAGAGGACCTACCTTATTGGTCAACAAAGTTTGGGTTTCCACAAAACGGTTATTGCGCTCCGATAACGTGTGAGGGTCAGCGGCTTATACACTGTCCCATACTAGCAGTCTAAAATCTGCTATTTTATCTGCTTTTATATGTTTAACTGTTTTAACTGCTCTTTAATATTTAATTTCTTGGACTGCACTGTAACTTTTACTATTTTAAATTATTTGTGTAAAGCACTTTGAATTGCCCTGTTGCTGAAATGTGCTATACAAATAAAGCTGCCTTGTCTTGCCTCTAAAACTCTGACTGTTTGTGCATATGCATCAAACAAGAGTTTGGAGTATTCGGCCTTCTTGGAGACCTTGAATGGAGTCCTGTATGGGGCTTCAGTAGGGGACTCCATAGTTCTGCTGGGGGATTTCAACACACACGTGGGTGATGATGGAGATACTTGGAGAGGCGTGATTGGGAGGAACGGCCTCCCTGATCTTAACCAGAGTGGTTGTTTGTTGTTGGACTTCTGTGCTAGTCATGGATTGTCCATCACAAACACCATGTTCAAGCATAGGTATGCTCATAAGTGTACGTGGTACCAGAGCACCCTAGGCCAAAGGTCAATGATCGATTTTATAATCGTTTCATCTGATCTGAGGCCGTATGTTTTGGACACTCGGGTGAAGAGAGGGGCAGAGCTGTCAACTGATCACCATCTGGTGGTGAGTTGGGTCAGGGGGTGGGGGAAGACTCTGGACAGACCTGGTAAGCCCAAATGGGTAGTGCGGGTAAATTGGGAACGTCTGGAGGAGGCCCCTGTCCGACAGACTTTCAACTCACACCTCCGGCGGAGCTTTTCGTGCATCCCTGTGGAGGCTGGGGGCATTGAACCTGAGTGGACAATGTTCAAAGTTTCCGTTGCTGAAGCTGCGGCGGCGAGCTGTGGTCTTAGGGTCTTAGGTGCCTCAAGGGGCGGTAACCCACAAACACCCTGGTGGACACCGGTGGTCAGGGAAGCCGTCCGACTGAAGAAGGAGTCTTTCTCCGGAGGACTCCGGAGGCAGTTGCAAGGTACCGACGGGCCTGTATAAGCTCTCGATCTACCGGCAATTTTCGTTCCTACTCTCACCTATGGTCATGAAGGCTGGGTCATGACCAAAAGAACGAGATCAAGGGTAAAGCGGCCAAAATGGGATTCCTCAGGAGGGTGGCTGGCGTCTCCCTTAGAGATAGGGTGAGAAGCTCAGTCATCCGAGAGGGGCTCGGAGTAGAGCCGCTGCTCCTTTGTGTCTAAAGGAGCCAGTTGAGGTGGTTTGGGCATCTGGTGAGGATGCCTCCTGGGCGCCTCCCTAGGGAGGTGTTCCAGGCACGTCCAGCTGGGAGGAGGCCTTGGGGAAGACCCAGAACTAGGTGGCCTTCCTGGCCTGGGAATGCCTCGGGATCCCCCAGTCGGAGCTGGTTGATGTGGCTCGGGAAAGGGAAGTTTGGGGTCCCCTACTGGAGCTGCTCCCCCCGCGACCCGATATCGGATAAGCGGATGAAGATGGATGGATGGATGGATCTTGTTGTTGTGTACAAAAAACAACCTGTACAAGTGTTGGCTTTACATGGCTTATGTGCCAGACTAATTTTGCCCCCAGGCTTCAGTTCCCTATCAAATGGACAAATATGAAAGTGGAATCAATCTTCTCATCCAACTTGCACCAGGAAAGTGAATATAACGATATTTTCGTAAAATAAAGAACTATTCCTTTAAATGCTCTTAACAGCTTTGTACAGTTTTAAATTGAAACAAAAAAAACAAAACAAAAAAATCAGGATTTTTCAACATTTTGGAATGCTTTTACACATCACGTTTTGTCTGTTGTGAACAAACCTGTTAGAAAAATTATGATACATACTTTTTCTCTGATTATTATTAAAACTGTTTGCATAAATAAGCGGCTATAGAGAGCCTCTAGTTAGGCATTTTCTGTACTAATCTGTAGTGTGGAAACTGTCTCTTTAGTGGTTCCTGTCTATTCTTGATAATTAAATTATTCTAACAAAATCTTTTAATAATGACAGCAGAAAAACATCTGAATCCAAAAAGCATAAAGTGGGACTGACAGCACTGCTCATTAGTTTCATTTAGAAGTATTTTGTGTGATGAGAGCAACTCTCCCATAACCACTGAAGCCTGCCAGCTCACTCACTCACTATAAGCTTCTCTGTTACTGTAAACCACCACATAATTAAACAACAAGATTGTGTCGGCAGATGTGAAGAAATTCTGCTGCCCAGTACCTGCCCTGTCTATCCAGGCTCGGTAGCCGTTCAGTTCTCTTTCCACTTGTTGTTGGCGGCGTAGCTTCATGAAGGCCCGCCTGTTCTCCACCCTCTCCCTTTCCTTGGCAAATTCTCTGAAGAAGGAAGCATTACAAACATAATGCAAAATAGAGACAAACACCAGTGTTGTACATGTAAGGAGATTCACACTCACCCCGAAAGGACTCCCAACACCAGGTTCAGCACAAAGAACGAGCCAATAATGATGAGGGGAATGAAGTACATCCAGTTCCATGTGGTACCCAAGGCGTCGTTGGTCTGAAAAACATTCATGTTAATACACATTTACAACAACTGTGGGATGTTTTGTGATTCATTTGTTTCCGCAGAACTGAAGCTCACATTGTAGAGAACAGCTGTCCATCCCTCCATGGTGATACACTGGAAGACTGTGAGTACAGCAAACAGGATGTTGTCGAACTGCGTGATGCCGTCGTTGGGTCCAATCCAGGTGTCGTTGCAGTCATACTTCTCTGGACACTTCCTCACTCCGCAGGCGAAAGCCAACTCTGTCGAGTCGACAGTCTCATTGTCTACAAAAAAAATAGTGAAGCAAACAACTAACAACCGAGTCATGTCCTGTTTTTTTCCCAACCATTTATTATTTCTCTCCCAGAGACACTTTGGTTTTAGTAGTGATCAAACAAACAAGATATAACATGTATATGAATGAACTTAAGAGAACTGTTGCTTTAAGGAAACACTTAATTCACCTTCTTTTTGCACACTATGCAACCATTATCAAAATGCTTTCATTTTCACAGTTTAAATCTCTCGTTTTTAATGGTATTGCTCATGCTTTAACTACACAACTAAATAAGCAATTAATTGCACACTATGCATTCTGTGTCAATAAAGTAAGTAAATATATCTTAAATTAATTTTGTGAAATCACATTATTCTGTGATTTAATTCAGCCAGTCATTGGTCCTGTACACAACTTACACAAGTGTGATGTGACAACTTGAAACTGTCTTGCATCCAGTAGTTAAACATTTGAACAATATTCGCATTTTTAGGTTGAAGCAGCAGATGAAGAAGTATTTTTTATACATCTTAAAACATGTTTGGAGGGAATCTTTAAACCTTTAAGGGAAAGTAAATATTTCCCCCGCTCTAAACGCTGTTTATACATATTCCAGTTTTATATCTGAATCCATCTTTGAGTTGTGCAGGGTGATGACAGTAAATGCTATGGTGTGGCGCGTGATTACAGAGTAGTTGTTGACTAATTAAGCAGTAGCTAAATTAGCCAGCAACAACTGAGCTCACTGCTACTGTAATCTATGAAAGTCTCAGTTTCAGTTTTCAATTTAAAACAGTGAGCAAACCACACATTTGATGTACCAGCTGGTGAACCAATCAAAGTATATCATAAATAATCTAAAAACAGAGTGTGACAATAATCCTCTAAAGGAATTAGTATTATTGTGATAAAACCAAACAAAGTGTGAAAATAATCCTCTAAAGGCCTTAGTATCATGATAAAAGCAGGTGTGAAGACACCCCTTTATTCAAACTTTGAGAGATAGCATAACATGGTTTAAAATAATCCTGCAACATTTGTCCGCCTTTAAACTTTGGAGATGTCTTTTGATTTCATCTTATCTTGGTTTAATTTAGGATCGAATCCAAAGCTTTTCCCCTTGCGTCTTACTATTTAGTTTCACACTGTATGAACAAGAAATGAATATAAAACTAAAAATGTATGTGGAGAGTGGACTGTCCTCTTCGCTTTACAACAGAAAGAGACGTACCGAGGATTTCAACAGATGGCAAGCAGGTCTGGTGAAGCTTCCCGCTGTAGAACTCCAGACCAATGATGGCAAACATGAGGATGGCAAAAAACAAGAGAAGGCCAATTTGTAGCAGCGGGATCATGGCCTTCATGATGGACTTCAGCACAATCTGCAGGCCTTGAAGTATTCACAAAGAGAAATACATCCTGTTCAAGGATAACATCACAGTATTTTACTTGTAATACACTTGTGTGAACTGTGTAATACACTTAATAGATTAAAACAAATATTTAAAAATGAATAACAAATATAAAACAAAATCATAAACACTAGTCTGTAAATGATTTTTTCTAGAAAAATTGCAAAATGTGTTGCAAAAACTGCAAAAAATGCAATAAACATGGTTTTGAACATGTTTCTACATGTCTAATCTGTTTTTCACAGAAGGTACCAATGACTGGCAGCACACGGTAGATTCTGAATGCCAAATAAATTGGTGGATTTAAGCTGTTCAATGGAAAAAAGACGCAAGTATCAATGCTATATGTATAGGCTTTAAACTGAAAAAGGGCAGAAATTAACCTTGAACCTTAAAATTATGTACAAACACAAAGGTATGGATATACAGTATTATATAGTAAGATTAAGCATGTTTGTGCATCAGCAAATGCTATTTTTCTGGATGTTTTTTTTTTTTTTTCATAAATATTACTGCAAGACACATTCTCAAACAACTAGATCTTTGAACTGAAAAGTCCTAAAAATTACCTGCAAAGATTAATGACTTGTTATTTGCATTATTACGGCATTTGTTCAACCTGACAGTGCAGGATTAGAGGTCAGTAACTGACTCACTGGGGATCCCGGAGACAAGTTTAAGAGGTCTCAGCACTCGCACTGCCCTCAGGGTCCGAAGGTCCACTGGAATGTTCATGTGGGCACCAGCAGTGGCCAGGATCCTGATGGACCACACACACACACACACACACACACACGCACACGCACACGCACACGCACACGCACACGCACACGCACACACAAAATGTATACAGAGATATTGATGGTAGTGCTGTTAGGCAGACTGTACATTTTTATTGTTATTTTCTTCTATTCTTTTGTTAAAACAGTTAAATAAATAGCTATTACTTGTGACGGCCTGAAAAGCAAAAAGACATTTAGGTTAAAATAGAGAAAATGCAACAGGGACATATTAAAAAAAAAAAATCAATTAGTAGGTAATATGGCACCAAGCCTCTCTTTGCTTTCTTGAGATTAATTTTTTTGTCTGTGGTGTTTGACAAATGTAATGACAGAAATCAAATCAAATCAAATGGATGTAAGTCAAAGACAGTTCTAGAAACGAGTCATTCAAAACGAAAAAAGAGGAAATAAACTGATTTTGTGTCATGCAGACGACTGAGCACTGACCAGCCAGTGGGCGATACAGTATATCTGTTTAGTGTACCAGACTTGTATGGTGAGAGACAGATAATGCACAGCTACATACACCTGGCAGGCATCTCTACTCACATCTCCCCATGCACACATTGATGTCTCTCCACCCACACACAAACAATGAAAAACAGCAATAGGAGCAACCGGCAGGCAATCTCTTACCAAAGTATAATAACATGTGATTTTCAATTAGGGAAAGGTAATGTTATAAGAAAACCTCTTGCATTAACCCTGCCAAAAACAGTATTTTTTATTTATTCAAGTCCATATCATACAAGCCAATTTGGTGACGTGTAACCATTTAAGATTTCACTGTTGAGATCATATTTCCATGGATGAGACTGTTAATATCTGCTGCTAATTCTCTAAATAATATTTAAACTGAGTTGTGAAAAATATCCTAGAAATCATATAACATTTTTACAGATTTCTCTCCATCTCTCTGTCACACACACACACACACACACACACACACACACACACACACACACACACACACACACACACACACTAAAATCTTTGGACAGTGTTGGGAAGTGTGGGGGAGGGTAAGTGAGTGTGTGTGTGTGTGTGTGTGTGTGTGTGTGTGTGAGAAGGGGGTAGAAAGCACATGGCATAAACTCAAGTGTGAGCCCACGCAGAATCTCTCCTGAAAGCAGTGGGAGGAAAGAGGCAGAATGAGCGAGTGAATGAGAAAGGCCATGTTTACACTACTGCGGATAAACCTGAAAATGCTGTTCAAAGTGGTGAAAGCTCACCGTCCAAAACAATAAAGGACCTTTCTTAAAAGTCCACTGTCAAGACTAAACGCTATGGCACGTGTAGGTATGCTTTTATTGACTTAGTAGTGCTCCCTGTTACTAATTAAACATATCTCAATGTGTAAAATTAAAACAGCCCAATACAGAACACCCCAAATATGCTTATAATGGCAGGCAATGTAAGTTTGAGTGAGTCTAATTTACAGGTACAGTTGTGGCAAGCTTCATTAATGACCAATTAATCCTACTCTCATCTCAATCCAAAGATTTATTCCAAAGAGGCAGGGTTTTACAACCAGAGACAGTCAGAGTAAGACAAACTAACCAGGTAGGGAGTAGGCATAAATCAGAGTCTGAGGCTTGATGGATTAGATTAATATGTCAGTGTAGGAATAGATACGAATGATACTTTATCCTACTCTCATCGGATTCACAGTGTTCAGTATTCAGGGTCAGGATCAAGATCAGGTTATAAAGAACAATTCTGGAATGTTTAGTTTTGACCCAAAAACATTCTGGCAAAGAGGTGAGTGTGGCCAGTATTAAACTGCCAGAATAATCAGGGGAAATGGGAAGCAGGTGAGTGTGTGGGTGGAACAGGTCAGGTGGAAGAATAGGTGGGGACGGGGTTACTGAAGGACAGGAGGAAGTGGCAGAGGCTGGAATGAGATGCAACAAGCAGACTGAATGACTAAATATTGAGATTAGGAAGGATCTGTGACAGGTTTAAGGAGTCCAGGGTTTCTAGGTTAGCTTCTATGGGGAAAACCGACCTCTAAGAGTTGCACAGTTGCTCATTACAAAATGTTTATATAGAACCACAAATATTAAAAGGGTACTGCAGTGATTTATGGTTGATCTTCTGTAAAGATGAGAGACACTTGACAAGAATGGTCAAAATCAGTGCAGTGCAATTCTTATCTAGCATCTTTTCTTAGACCCTGATGATTGCCATCATTTTTTAACTTCACACCTTCATATTCTAATGCAGCCTTTAAGTTACACATTGTCGATCTCCAGGCACAAGTCAAGATAACATGACATCATCAGTGTTATTTCTAGCCAACAGGGCTCTAGAGATGTCAGTTTGTTGGTCAGTTGGTCCCTCAGTCAGATTAAAGTAGAAATTGGAGCAGACAGTAACCTAATTAACATACCTACTGTAAATAATATGTCAGTCTTTCAAATCATTGTAGCATGTATAGTCTGACGCTCTTTATGTTTCTATTTCGGTGCATGTGTCAGAAATTTACAAATAACAACACAGTGAATGGCAGTGGAATACCAAATCAAATTAATGTAAATTCATCAACATGACAAACAAGACAAATTAAGTATTTCTATTTGGCTTTTTTCTAATTTGTGGCACTAATAGAGAAATCAAACAAGTGAGTGAGCGAGCGAGCAAGCGAGCGAGCAAGCAAACTTAGGAGATGACACTGCGAGAGACACTGAGACAAAGAGGGAGCAGAGGAGTGGGAGTGTGTTAGCGCGACAAGCAGACCCGCTAGGGTGCGTCTAGAGTTCTAGGCTAGGAGTCTGTGCAAATAGCCTTCAAACCAAACACACTGAACAAATGCAGGCAGCAGCACAACTTGTTCAAGGCTGCACTTTGAGCTCAACAATTCAGCGGAGGCTCCATCAGAAATTAAAGCAAATATTCTGTTTGTGGCATGTTATGAATCCCCCCCCCACACACATACACACACACACACACACACACAGAGGCCATTTTCCTTTGGTTAGTTCAGAAAGTGTCTTCCTGCAGAAACAGAATTCTAAATAATCACGCAAAACAAAATTTTCCTAGTATTTTAGCTTCTAATATCACATATACAGTTTACTTGATTGTTGTATGGAACAATTTGCATCTAACATCTTTGGGACCATGCAGATGCACATGATAGCACATGATCACTGTGTTCTGAAGTTTTAGTGCATTGACCAGACTAATCTTCAACTCAAATGGGACAAAACTGAACTAATTGATTTTTGGTTCTCTACAACAAAGGCAAAACATTAACCTTGTGCTCATTGTGCCTTTGTGTTAAATAAAACAATATAATACAAATCAGGAATATAGCTGTAAAATCAATTCTGTGACATGATTGGTTTAAATTTAACAAGAAGAGGAGACCTTCTTTCAACACCTGACATATTCCTTTACCACCAGTGCATTAGACTGCATAAAAAAAATCCAGTTTTGCAGGAGTGAAAAATTCAAGGCAATAAAATACACAGGGCAGCTATACACAAGCCCCTCTACAGATTCAACTCTGTAACAATCAAGTAGCGAGTTGATGTTCATACTGAGAGGCTAATCTCTTCCTCTTTGGCTCTTTAAGTAAAGCACTGTTGCACAGTATTACACCAAACTGGCTCTGGAGAGGATGAATTCATTACATGCACAGAATGCAGCCTCTCCCACACACCTCCACCTACACTAAGAACACTAGCAAAAACTACAGTAATCAGCAGCATCACGTTGCTCACCATTTCAGCACAGCTCTGCATATGGTAATGTGCGTCAACACATTAATGGCTTTGAATTAAATCTGGAAAAAAATAATTGAAACATTAATGTTGCGCTGTTGAATAGGGATTACATTTAACAAAAAAAAAAACTTTTTCACTATTAGTCATTGAATAACTGGCTGGGTATATATTTTCCCAAAGAAAACCCACCTGGGACTATAAGCTATTGTTTGTTCAGTTAAATTGTGATGGCAAAATTGGAGCCGAGACCACTGCTGGTATAATGCACAGTGTTGACAAGATCGTTTCAATCTTATTAGGTTTTGAGGTTACAAATGTGCAGTGGGACTCGTGCTTACTGGTAGGTTTCCATGCAATGCCAATCGTGACAACTAATTAACTGCCCTGGAGCCTAGACCTCTGGGATTGGGTTGCCCCATCTATTTGTAAATCGTTTGTGCAAAGTGCAAAGCAAGTACAAAACCCTGTTAAATTTTACCTAACTAGTTTCAAATGGGTTATTTTCTAAATTGAGTTGCACAACTAAAACTTGAGTAATGTCTTAGCTTTAGCAACTTTAGTAAATAAGTTGAAACATCTGTTCATCAAGTTACATAAACTAACATAAATTCCAAAAAAAACAATCTTAGAGGGCCAAACAATATATTAAATGTGACTGCCACATATGTCCACAATACAGTAACATGAGCTATTTAAATTAGCTGGATACCACCCGTAACGTACATAAACCATTTTCCGGGTGTAGTTTGCTAGCTTGAAAGTTGTTGTTGTTTCCTGTAGCGAAGGGATTTTGAGAATGGCAACATACAGAGAGCAGAAGCGGAGGGGATGAACCACCCGCTGGTTGTCAGTCTTTATTTTTTAAATGTACTTCCGTTGATCCACACTAACAGTAACCTAACTGTTATTTGGCCTGATGTTTTAAGCAATATTTTTGTAAATTGAGATTTTTTTTTTTTTTTGCTAAATCAAATTTAAAACCTCCTAAATTATTATTTAAAAGCATTTTGATCAAGTGTCAGGTCAGTTGTGTCAACTATATTTCACTTAAATTACATCACCACAAATGAACACGACACAGAAAAAAGTGGGGCCATGCAGTCGTAAGTGAGTCTTTGTGCCAGATGGCTAATGAATCAATCCCAACTCCCACCCAGTTGTGTTTTTCATCCTGTATAAAGAGTGACAATTTTAGTTTGAGTCACACATGGGAAAGCTGATATCCTTTATACAACGTGAACCTTCATACAACGTGAACCTGGAGATCAATTTCATTCAAGCCTGATGAGTGAGTTGTCAGAACTAATCTAACAATATGAGAGCAACAAGTTCACTGGCAACAATCTATACCTACAGCCTTATAAATGGAGTAACAGACAAACACACACACAACCACACACAAGTCACTTGGGAGACATTGTATTACTAATCAAAGCATCAAGTCCACGTGTGCCAATGTGTTTGCCTCAGGATAAAATTGACCATTTTAGGAATCAGTGAATTAAATTGGTTTGGTAAGTTGTTCTAGCTGTTATCCTTTTTGCTACACACTCTTCACTCAGATTAAGGATTTTAATTGAGCTCAGTGTCCCAGCAGATTTGCTTCTAGCAATGCATTAATATGAAATGGAATGAAAGCCGCCAGCGTTGGCCCAGTGGCCTCAATTTTATTCCCATCCGGCTATGACACGTGTGTTTTCTTTTAAGTCTGACTTACTCGTACTGTCAGACTAAAGAGTGTGAGTGTGTGTGTGTGTGTGTGTGTGTGTGTGTCTGTCTGTCTGTCTGTGTGTGTCTGTGTGTGATAGAGAGGAGAGCAGAGCAGCATATGTGCTACCAGAAAATGTGTCAGATAGGTGGCAGGAAACCAGGTCGCCACTTACCAGCTGTAGCTGGAATTGAGCGAGAAGATTATCTGTAGCCTGCAGAAAGTACACCGACGACTTTGTGTATTTTATGCTTTAGGTGACATGATTTCAGTTGTAGACGAACAACTTAACTTCAACAATTGAGTCCATAGAAACTCCAAATTTTTTAGCTGTGGTTACAGGTGCAACAAAGAACATATCTGACCACACTTGATCTTACGCATCAGTGATGCTGGTTGTTGTCTGACACATTACTCTTCAACCTGGTGTTACTCTTTAAACCTGCAGTAACTGATTTTTTGAACCACCTTTTGGACATCGTGGCATCCTTTCAAGTTGATATAACTTAACTTTGTGAACTTTGCAAACAGTTGATTTTTTTACACATCTAGCAGTTAGGGAGCAACATTATTCGTTTTTGGAGTTGTGTTTATGGCCACCTGATGAATATAAGTCCAATATTCATCATTCTTTTAGCTCTGTTTTTGGTTTCTACTCACTCCTACAGGAAAAAACTAGCTTCTTAGCTGCTAAATGCTCAACTATCTATCTTCACCAGGTAGTCATTAACTTTGTCTGTCTGCTTTTTGGTGTTGAGCAGGTAGTGAATTGCTAGACGCTATAATGAGAGCGGTGATTTAAACAAAACGTAAAGTTGCCAAACAAAAATGATAATCAAAAATCTTTCAAACTGCTCTCCAATGACCTCCAACCACTAAGGCTCAAACCTTTGCCCCAATCTTGTATGAAGACAAACAGACCTAAGTGTAAGTCAAAACATATAGTATCATAGTGTCTGTAATTCGTGTACTGCTTGACCACCACAGACAGACACAGTGGAAGTGAAACGATCAGTCAGTTAATTGATTTTTCGATCCACAGAAGTTTAATTGGCAACCATTTTATAATCAAGTGGTCTCACATTGCCAGACCTGTGTCCACAGCAATGTGTTAGCATTGGAGTATGGTCTGGCTACACTGCTTATCTTTTCTGGGATTAGGGAAAAATGTTCTAGCTTGTATTTCTGTAAACCTATCTCAAATGTCCTAAGCGGCACTAAGCTCTAGATACAGGAATGGTGCCATTTGCTAAATAGTTAGCAGAAATAGCAGAAGGTGATCCGACGTCAGGTGCGTCAGGCTATATCCCAGCAATCTACATCCGTTGAACCAGACCAATTGTTTATACCATTTTTAAAATAAAAAATTTGAAGATTTAGCTGGTTCAAGCCTCTCAAATGTGAATATTTCCTGGTTTTCCTAAAGGTGGTCTAAGCAATGTCACGTGTGTTTTGGGCTACAACATTTGTTGTCACATACAGCAAACATCTCCTCACTATCCGCGAGCTGCCTGGCCCCGGAACACACTGTAAAAAACACGGTCTCTGTAGACAGCCCAGGGTCTACAAATGGCAACAAAAATACACTGTGCCCACCTGCACCATGAAGCGTACACAAACAGTGTTCCAGCCAATAACCGACAAAAAGGATTTGAGGGTGGGGGGTTAGTGCGCGGAAGCACAGCTAGGGAGTGGACGGAATGAGGAGGAGGGAGGGGTAAGCTAGTCTTGGAAGAAATTATTGATATGCAGTAAAATTTGTCCCACCAAAGTCCCCACTCAGTACCTAGAAACAGGAAAAATGCTGGTATGGCTGTGGTGTGAATTCAAAGCAGTAGCATTGCAGGGATAAGCACTGTTGCTATCCGTTCCCCCATCTATTCTGGCATTGCCAGCACACGTGTCAAACAGCGCAAGGTGAAAATGTTCCTGAATGCTATGTGTGTAAAAGGCTTTCGTCTTCTATGACAGTAAACTGAATTATTTGGGTTTTGGATGGTTTGTCAGTTGTTGTACTTTTAGGTCACATCACATGTAGGAGGATGGGGGGTATTTTATAAACCAAACGATTGATCAGTTAAATGAGTAAATAACTGTTAAAAATGTATCGCTAATGACAATGATTGCTATTGTAAGGAGAGATTTATTTTATGAATATTTAGTTAACAAATTTGTTAGGGTTACTGAAATATGTCATATTTCCATCATTTGTAGCTTCAGAGTGTATTCTGTTCCTTGATTTTAACAAGGGAGCTATCTAACATGTTGTAGGCCTACCCTGCCTGTAATTCAGTTAACAGGTTGGCGGAGGGATATGATGAGATGTTGAAGCATGTTTTGTTATGAGTCTTGGGTTCATTAAAGTAATGGACCAGTGTCAGTCGAAGCTGTCTCCGTGCTCTTACTCTATCCACGCTCCGAAAGTACTTGTATGTCATCACGACAAGTTAATAGTTAACGCAAACATTCACTAGCGTTACACTATGTAAGACACACATTTTCAAGTTCCCACCAGTGTGTTTTGGAGGACAGTAATTGGGTCCACACCACAGTTTTCACTGAACTCCATTAAACTGTTACACAACTTGCACCACTGGCCTTCAAGTGATATCCTACGCCAAATCTCTGTTTTTAGCAGCACTCACATTTTGTATGCTTGATGGGTGGCTGATAAAAGACAACAGTTTCCTGCAGTTGACAATTTATATCAAATTATTACGTCTTTGTACTTAATTGAAGTAATATAAGGTTAATATCACAGATTGTCATAAATTCATGTGAAGAATTTGAAAATATAATTTTACTGACGCGTTTCTCCAGCCGTGACCACCACCGCCGCGTCAAAAAAGGTTTTAAATCCACAACTAGTCAAAGGCTTGTGAATAACAAGCTGTTGCTTTCGCACCAGTGTTTTATTTTGTCAACGAGCCTTTTATGCAGAAACTCAAAGCAAAATATTTTGTACCAAACTTTGACAGACGCCTAATGAGAGAATTTGAAAGCATCCCAATAAAGCAACTAGTACTGTTCATTTAAACTGACACTTTAATCTCATAAAATTCAGTGGAAATTTGTCAACAACACAGCTGTTGAGTGTTTAGACTGGCACTAACTGGTCTGTAAACGTGATGCTGATGTGCCTTTTATGTATGCGGCAGAGAGAGAGAGAAAAACAGCGGGATAGAAAGACAGAAATAAGAGATACTGTTGAAAAGAAAGATGTGGGTGTCAGGTTGAAATGAGATGTCAACATGCCAACAACAATCTTCCCTGCATGCTGAATACTGTACACTTAGCCATAAACAGCATAGGTGATAACAATGTTTATCTCCTGCACAATTAATTTACTAAACCTGCAGTCTTAAAGGGAACAAATGAAGTCTCAATATTTTTTTTGTCTCTCCATCGTCCTTTCCACCCCTTACTTCCCTTCCCCTTTCTTCTCTCTTTGGCATCCATCCATTCTTTCAATGCTTTTGCACATTGCACAACAATAGCGCTGCATTCACATTTAATTCACAAAGGTCCTGGGGGCGAACCAATGCAGGTTTGAGACACAACTGCCAATCCACTTATCCACCCACCTATTGCTGACTGCAGAGCCTGACTGTGCCATGGAAACACACATTTACTTGCATTTATGCGTTTATCTGTGGATGTATGCCGTGTTTATATGCTTATAAAAAAATTAACAACAACATATATCAACAATAAAGACTTGCCTATACGGTCCACCACTGCAGGTGTCAGACATGAGGTACAGCAAGTGTGGATGAGAAGCCTTTAAAATGCACTACAAGCATGCATGGCAAACGCTGACACAAGCAGCGTCACATGCATGAATGCACCAACATAACTTGACAATCAGTGTCGCAAAATTAATCTTTTGGTTCACCAGCCACAGCCTGGTAAAGTAAAATTAATTCTGTCAAAATTAATTGCAGCACCATTTGATGAGCATTAATTTAAAACTTTTTTTTCTCTCCACTGTCGAATACAACTGAAGTTTGTAATTCATCATGGAGATCAACCAAAATTAAAAGCGAGCAGTTGCAGGGATACCTCCAAGCGCGCACACACACACATATATGCACATACACAAACCCGCTCTGTTAAGAGTTACACTTGGCATGTTAATATTAAAAGGCTACTTTGCTCAAATCCAACTAGAATTTAGAAGGTAGTTAGGATAAGGCTGGCAATATTCTACATTCTTCTTGTAAACAAATCCCATGAAAAGAACCTAATCAGCAATTGTACGGCTTTTACTAACAAGCCTGTGCTGCCAAAGCCTAATAGCTTATTCCTCTGTGCCATAGACCTCCATTGTTCAAAATCACATTGACGAGCCACATCCTTGCACTAGGTGACAGGTTCCTTCATTACGATAAACACAGCCACAGAAGTTTATTTTAAATCAATCTCACATACACCGTCCTGCTGCTATAACTACTAAATAAAGCAATAAATGTGTATTGATCTGTAGCTGAAAATAGTCACTAAAAATGCACTATTTACTCCTGTTTGACTAAGTGTGTCACAGTGCCCACCTGTTTCAGGAAATTACACTGCCTTTTTTTCTTTCCCTTTTATTCTAATAGGTGCCCTGCAACACAAAACCGTTTTTACTTGCATTTTTTAAAATATGTGTCCATATGTGTTCGTGTTATGTTGTGAAAATGAACTGCTACCTCTAGCCACTCAGGCCATTTACAACAGCTGGTCAGTCTTACGTCATGTTGCCTGAGCTCATTACTATTCATGAGCTCGCCCAGTTGAGCTGGGTAAAGGATACTGATAGCAAGGCTCTCATTGGCTAGCTGTTAGCCAATCAGAGTCAAGCAGCTTAGCTCATTGAATATTGAATAACAAGGTAAACCAAGGCATTTTTTCCACAAAAAAATGTCAAGAGTCCATGGTTAGAACTTCAGACATTACCACAAAGTAATGTAACACGTGTGGCAGGGTACCTTTAACTATAATTGTAAAATGTTTACATCAGATTTACGTCAGTAGAAAAGAATAGGCTTGGCATTGAATGCCACAAAGTATTAAGAGATGGAAAAACACATTGTTGTTTTGGTATTTTCACGTGATTTGTAGAAAAACTATACAAACGGCAGCCTTATCCTTAAAGTGTATTTGAGCTTAAAAATGGTTGTGAAGAAGTACAATGTTAGAGATTATGTTTAGATACGGGTTTACATTTTTACAATTTTGGGGTATATTTATCATCATTATTTGTCTTATTAGTCTCTTAAGACATAAAAGGCATATTTTATTATATTGCAGTAGGCCTGCCTACAGAGGAACTTGACCTTGTATCTTGTTAGCTTGTAAGCTGTCAGAGATATCAATCTGTTACTGAAGGAGTGGAGCACAAAAAATGAAGACTTTGATGGTATAAAGTTACTGTTAAAATCAGATATCCAGAAATATTTAACAATCAAACAAAAAGTAGACTCCTTTTGCATAGTAGAAGACACAGCAATGGACTTCTGTTTTCAGTCATAAATACTGTACATTAGCTAACATTAATTTGATCAAACATATAGCCACAACATATGGCAATACATATGCAAACACAGCAGTGCATTAGAGAAGCACTTATTCAATAGTCATCCGCTCTTGTACAGAAAAGCCAAACCCCACTTCTGAGCTACAGTTAGCTTCTGCTCCACTAGCTTTCATTGGGAGATGTTGTTTAATATTAGCAATACTAGCAAAAAAAATCATTGTTTTATTATCGGTACTACCAATGTAGCTAAGAATATGTACAAAAATACCAAGTATTTTGTTTGAAAGTGACGAATAAAAGAAAAACTACATGATAAAATACATTACTGACGCTACTGGAACAGAAGTTAGCTGTATTCCATTTATGTGAGCCAGCTACAGGGTCCTGGTACTGTGCAGACTGGCTCACTGGAATGAATGGCTTAGATTGAAGTGTGCCATCGCTAATGTTATGAGTCACACCTGTGCTTTTTTTTTCCAACTATGACTGCTTTGAAGGAGATCTATTAAGCATCCAGACATGACGAGAAAAACAGGAAGCAAGCTAAGACATTATTGCCATTCCAAAGTCTAAGTGCAATTGCTTTTCTCTGATTTGATTGGCTCACAGTCAGAGTGTATGGCGATGCTCAAAAACTTTGTTAGTTACAGAGAACACATATTTGTTCCTCCTTCAAAAACAGATTTCACCAGTATGCTTGGTAGTAACTTAAGAATTGGTTGACAATGTTCACAACAAATATTTCTCACCACCAGGTTGTCATAGAGACCAACTGATATCACTCACCCACTGAGGACGACTATGAAGTCCATGACGTTCCAGCCGTTCCTCAGGTAGGAGCCTTTATGGAAAACAAAACCGAGGGCCACCAACTTGATCCCCGCCTCGAAGCAGAAGATCCCAATGAAGTATGGCTCTGTCTTCTCCTGTGGAAATAATGTACAAGAAGCAGGTCAGCAGAGTCTGTAAAAAGTCAAAGCTATAACCTGTTGACACATAAACACATGTATAGACTGTATATCTCATTTACAATTGAGGAAGTGCGTGCAGCAGGGGGGTAGAAACACACTGCCATAATGTCGTGATAGCTCATATTTGGACATTAGTCCTTTACTTAACTAGAATTTGCACTACCACAATGAAATGTTACTCCATGACAAGGAAAAAACTCACTTACATACACTTACAATCCATACACTTAAAGGTGCTCTAAGCGATGTCAAAAATTTTTGTCACATTCAGCCAACATCTCCTCACTATCTGCCGGTACCCTGAACACACTAAAAAACCCAGGCTCCAAAAACACCAACAAAAACAAAACATCACAAAAACAAAGCATCACAAAACATAAACAGTCTTCCAGTGTTCCAGCCAATAACCGACAAGGAGGATTTGGGGGTGGGGGTTGGGGGGTTAGAAGGGAGGGGGAGGGGACGGGATGAGGAGGAGGGAGGGGTGAGCTAGCCTCCGTTTTGTTTGAAAATACTTTGAACAAGAAGTGCTGTCACCCAACATCACTTAGATCTAAAAAATAAAATAATAGTATCAAAATACTAATTTCAGAGTGTTTCTACCACAGAAGGTAAACATGTATGTGGCATTTGGTAAAATTGGTAACGTAGTAACAAAAAAAAAAAAAGAAAAAGTATCTTACATTAAACAGGCATTTCTTTCTCACCCATTTCTGTGCAAAACTATCCAAACCTTCTTATAATGCTACACGCAGGGGGATTTGGGATTTACTTTTGTGACTTCTGTAGTTTAAAGGCACAAAAACAACTTGATCTTCTCAGAAACTCTGGTTTGCTTGTGACCTTGCTCACAAACCCGTCTATGTGTTGAGGATGTGAAAAGAGATTTATTTCCTCACCAGTCTCTTTGCCATGGGGGTCTTATCCTCTCCAGGGAGGTGCTGCTCCAAAGCCAAGACAACACAGTTGGCGGTGATGGTGGCCAGGATCATGTACTCAAATGGTGTAAAGGCCACAAAGTTAAGGAAAGTACTTTAATCACAACACATGGAGAAAACATAAAAACAAACGCATGCTGATATTGTAGATCAACACTTCAGGCATCTGACGATGTAACAAAAATATCCTATTTGACCATACTAAAGTAATCATCATATTCTAAGTTGAACAAGCCTAAAATGTCCAAAGCAGTAACAGCAGTAACTATTAGTGTAATTCTTTATCCATATATACAGTACATTTTCTAAATTCCAAATACTTCAAAGTGCGTAGTTCAGTGTAAAGGAGAAAAACATAGATGGATGGATGATTAAATGACAGATGCATTATGGCATGGTTCATATTCTCTGGTATTGCGAGCAATCTGTTAGAGAGATTGCAGTATCCATGGCAACCTGCTTTTAAAAGTGCTTTTCAGTAAAAAAAAAAAGAAAAGAAAAAAAGAGGCAGGTTAGGGAGGGAAAAAGAGCGCAGTGGTCACCTTGGCCTGACAGTTTTAATAAACAAACTACAGCAAAAAGTCCTAATAACTCCTTTCCTTGTAGCTAACACCACAATGCACTACAGTATCAGTTATATAGTACATCAATTTTAGTGTACCACATCCTCAAAGTATTAACGCTTTTCTACTTAAGCAGGGCAGTCTATAAATAAAAAGCCAAAGTATATTCAGTGTCTTTATCTCTCCAGTAAATCAGTTATAGGCTGTTGGTCGGACCAAAAAAAAAAAATAATTTGAAGATGTCACCTCGGGGGTCTGGGAAACTGTGCTTGGAATTTTGTCCAGTTTTATTTCTTCCATAAAGGGTAATTATTAGTTGCATTCTTAATATAATGCAGAATCTGCTGAGGAATTGTAGAAACACTGTGAGTCTGTACATAGGTGAAAATAATAAACATATGAAAGTTGAATTTAAAAAGATTCTCATATATACAGTATGTGTTCAATTGGATGTTTCATAATGAAATAAATGTGCGAAAAAATAATAAAACAAATGTAATGAAAGCTGCAGCCGTGCATTAAAACAATTATTTACTTCCAATTCCTCAGTTATGATGATTTGCAGTTTGAAGTGTATTCCTGCACAAATGTTGAATAGACCACACTCTCACCACATTTCCTGCTAGAAACTTGTTCCAGGACTGATTTGGGCAGTTTTAGGTGACTCCAAATTCAGAACTTCAGTGTCTGAATGTTTTCTGTAGGTTTTAAAGCTTTAGAGTTCACATTATTTCTAGAAGCTCTTGCATTATTTTGATAATTTATCAGGAGTGATGGCTACCTTATTTTCTCACAGCTAAATGTGTGTATGCATGGGCCCTATGAATACAGTATGTGCAGATGTGTGAACCAGATGTGCCCCAACACTTGTTATGTGCGTGTGACTTTTAGTCCCCTGGAGTGTTCCCATGAGGCAGCTGCTCCTTGTTAATAATTGTCCCGCCTTTAGTGAAATGGGGTCACTGACTCACAGAGGAGTGCTGTGATTGGGGCCATCAGGGACCAACACTGACTCACATTGACAGGTCCACATTGTTGCCATTGAAGGCAGTTGAAAATAGCTAAAGTGTGGAATACTTAATAAATTTCACCCACCATACCTGCCCTCATTACACCTGCAGAGATTATGCATGTTTTAGACCATTTAAGATGAATCCCAGTTAACCATTCTGTTTTGTTTTGTTTTTAGATATTTAAATTTTTTTTTCTGATCTTTTAAGCAGCTGTTTGTTTTAGTACAAAACAAAATTTAATTGACTCCCTCTTAAAACGTGGACTAGGGTGACAGGATGAGATTATCTGGGCTCAACTTTTCCTTTTCCTTTTCAATTTGTTGTGGATGTTTCGATGTTTTTCACTGGATACATTTATAACATCCTTTGGTTTTAAGTGATGTAAGAAATTGAGCTGACCATTATTTTCATTATTGATTAATCTGACAATTACTTTCTTGATTAATACATAAGTCTTCTGGTCTATCAAATGTGTTTCAGCAAATCACAATTGAGAAGCTGGAATTAGGGGATGTTTGGTAGTATATTGGAAAAATGGCTATAAAAAAATAAAATAATCAAAGCTTTAGTAGTGTGCTAATGGGATTTGTGTTCTATGCAAATAAATGGAAACAATGGCTGTCTGGAAGGTAGAATGAATACATTTATATATAAAAAAAATAAATAAAAAATTATATATATATATATATATATATATATATATATATATATATATATATATATATATATATATATATATATATATATATATACATAAGACTCCAAGGTGACATCTTAAAATATATTGTTTTGTCTGAACAACAGTCAAAAACCCAAAGATATACAGTTTACAATGATATACAACACAGAAAAGAAGCTGCAACCACAGAATTGTTATACTGGCACTGTCCTTCAACTTAACTATGGTGCAGACACTTTGACCTACATTGAGCAACAGAAATCCCAGCAACTTCTAAACCTGTAAGAAATTCAGTAGCATTCTGTAACACTCCAATATGTTTGTGCAGGAATATACAATCAAAGAAACACCATTGCAAAAAAATTCATATGAATCCGTTTTTCCACTTGCGATCTTTGAAGTTGGACCCTGTGAGCAAAAATCTGGGTCTCACCCAGTCAATACTCTGACATGTGCTGCTTTTACAGCCCACGATCCACCACAGTACAACCGGCCAGCTCTCTCCCACATACCTCTGCTTCTGTGATACTGACAGTCACATTACCAAGTTGCCAGTGGCCAGCTAGTCTTGACCACTAGCCCCACTCCCACACACCACACAGAGCCTGTGGTTAGGTAACAGTGGGAGACTGGCATGCTCCACTGAAGGGGGTGTACAACGGGAGGAGCAGTGGGTAGATATGGCAACTGAGGGATGTTGAACTGATTGTGCTTTAAAAATGTCTAAACATGGACATGGTTTTTATGGAATGGCTTGATTAAAGTGAACAAGACAAGTATCACTAATGGAGTCTTATGTATGGCCTGTGATTGTGAACACATATTGCCTGTGTTCACATTACATGAATGTGCTGCAGTTGCTGGAAAAATAACTTCCCTGATAATATTTGTTACTGTAGATCTTAAAGTTCAACTGTTGGCCGATGCTGCAGCAGGAAGAAGAAAAAAAAACGCTGCCTGGTGGATTTGAACTGACACCTACTCATAGCCAGGTTCATATTCCAATGAGCAGAGATGTGCCTACATGCCACCCCCACAGTGAGCAGAGCTGCTTCTAATGATCACCACATGCTAACTTTTTGTCTTCTGCCAACACTGAAGCACATGGAGCTGACAGATGAATAAAATCAGGGCACAGTTACGAAGCAGAATTATGAGAAGAAGGTTAAATGTAGCTACGTAGAGGAATTAATTAATTTGGTGGTTTAACTAACAGCTTGAAATCAGTATGCTAATGAGCAAACACTAAACAAAGAAGATGTAAGGCAACTCCCTATATGTAAAGGAGACATGCAAAACACATTGAAAGCACTGAAACTGTACTTGTGTCACTGTTTAGACATGGTGTAACATTCAAGAGTGAATGAAAGTTCATGCTGTAGGCTTCACATGCTGCCTGTAGCTGTCCATGGTGCTGAACTGACAACATGCACTTTCCCTACTGTACTTTGAAAATGTGTTTTCATGGAAGGATATGGCCATTCAATGATTCGCCTTGCGGTTTTCCTAATGAAGTTGTTCTCTGCGAATATGAAGAGCGACCTGTTGACGGTCAGGCAGTTCTGCCGGTGTGGGACAGGGTTGTACATGGCCATGGTCCGGGCCCGCTGCGCCTTGGCTTGTTTCATGGAAGCCGACAGCACCGCTGCCGCCTCGTCCTGTCCTTCTTCTCCGCCGCGCTCCACGTCCCCATCCCCGGAATCCATCGTGCTGGGAGCGGACTCGTCTCCGAACCGAGCCATTCTACAAAGAGATGAGGAGACCGCCGGCTTAGAGTGTTTCACTACAGGACGACTTCTAGTAAAGAAAAATGTGAAGTGGAGCTAAACGAAAAAAAGATCCACCTTCAATCCGGTGACAGCTTTTCGAGCGCCAAGATTCCCCAAAAGTTGCAGATTCCTATCACTCCATCTCCACAAGAAAAAAATGATTATATCATTCAGATGGCTTATATGCTAGGAAAAAACATCCATTTAGCCTACTTAATGGCGATTCAGGTGCAAAAGCTCGGCATCACTGTTATTCCATGTGTTTAACAGCGCGTTACCATCGGCTCTGAACAACTTTTAATGTGCACGCGTCTCTAAAAGCAGCGGACACAGGAGGAGAAAAAGATCCACCGAGATTATACCTTTCAATTTTCTATTGACATCCAAGCTCGTTTTGATCTGACAAAGCGGCAGCTGCGTGATCAAAAACTACTCTGTGCTCATGAGAGATCCGAAAGAAATCTTCGCAAACTTTACGCATCTTCTCGACCCGGTGAACTTGACAATTATGCAAGACCTCACGTAAAAGGACGCCCGTTTAACGCGTATTAAAACCTGATTCTTTATCAAACTGCACAATAAGTTATTCTCTTAGGAGTCGAAAATGTAGCAAGAGTTGCTCGAATCGCTAGATCATCTAACATGTTTTCACCTGCTGGGAAATGATCATGCAGCCAGGAGCAACGGCAGCCCCCTCCCACAGTGATATTTCATGATGGCGATTTCAAAATTCATCTGAATGAAAGCTAGTGAGGAGGAGCATATTTTGTTACCATAGTAATTATAGTTTGCTGAGGATGAACAAAACTGTTTCCTAAAAAAAAAAAAAAAAAAAAGAAACCTTTATATACTGTAGGCTGTGTGGGTATGTGGTTAAAAAAACAATTATGTAAAGATGTTAGTGGGTGCAGTGTCAAGCAAGAAAGGGGTATGAAAATGAATTTAATAGCCGACTAGAAAGAAAGACAATGCAACAAGTGTGTGGATATGGCAAGCAAGTAAAAGCAATGACCTAAAGGTGATTTATAGAACAGGAGCTTGACTCATTTCCCTCCATTTAAATAGTTCACCATTTGATAGACAGCATTGTCGAATTGACATTAATGAATACAGACTTGCACTATTAAAATGTTTAAAAACTAGGCCATTGTGCTAATATTGGAGTAAAAGTCAGGAGTAAAAATAGAGCATGAAATAGATCTTAGGGCTGTTCCCTTTTTGAGGGAACAGAGAAAAAAGCAGGGTCTTTTCACACTCAGTGCCACAAGTGAGACCTCATTAGGCAACTGGGCTCTCCCGCTCCATCTGCTGCTCTCCTCCTTTCCCCACTGTTTCCTGAAGATGACCACTTTAGCCTCCACGCAGACTTGATATTATTGAATCGTGGCTGAAGTTGCTGTTTGTAACGCCAAATACACACAATTAAAATCAACCACGGCATTATCCCTGACACACAATATGGGTCTCTGCTGCTGACTGACAGCACAATGCAGGTATCACAGTGTGCATGGCAGCGAGCGAGGGCTCAGAGGGGATTCAGGGGATTGCGAAAGCAAACCAAGAGAGAGTGACAAATGTATGCTTGGCAAACAAGTCGAGATCTGGGGGAGATGAGATTTTTTTTAACAGGATGTATGAATAAGTCCCTAAGTGAGCTCCTAAAACTCAAATCTGATTCTGTTACTTCCTCTTCCTAAACTGATGAAGGCAGGCGTGTCACTTTATGCAGAGCCACAAAGGGCAACACTGACCAATCCAGTGCAGATTGTAAAAATAGCAAGACGACAATTAGAACGCAATACGTACAGTTTGCTATAATGCCCTGCACAATAAGTATCTGCCACATATCTTACATCCATATCCACTTTCTACTAAAATGTGTTACATAAGCAGTCATTACAAAAAATCTACTTGTACGTTGCCCAACAAAAATATTTGTCCATCTTTGCAAACAGTAGGATCTCTCTCTTTTTCTCAGTGTGTGTGTCTTGCTCTCTCTTTGCTGTTGTTTCCATAGCAACGTAGCTCTCTTGAATTCCTGCTCCGTTCTTTTAATTTCTGCCAAAAAAAGCCATGTTGCACAATAGAGCAACCTCTTCCTACAGAAATCTGTTTACACACACACACACACACACACACACACACACACATCAAACTGACTTTGCATCACTTTTGCGTCGCTACACTGATAATCCATGCATATATGACCAGATGTAGTCCGTTTTAAGAATATTTGGCTTTTGTTCCTGCTCTTGCTCACAACCTACTCAAAGGCTTCTAAAAATAGCTGTGTAAACTGTTAGTGGATAAAAGCAGAAAGGCTCATATCAATTTGCCTGGGCCTGAACAATTTTGAATAAAATGAACTTACTGTATAAGAAAGGGTCTACAGTATTTAGCTCATTAAGAAATACTTTAGTGCCTTACAGTGATGCAAAAAAATTCCACTAGCTTAGGATTTATTTTTATGTTCATAGTCTAGGAGAAAACATCTTATATACTGTATAGGAGGAGAACGATGAAGTGAGGCTGCAGGTTACATGCACTGGGAGTTAAAACGTTAATGGGCGTACTTTGTGTCAGAACTCTAAAGAGCATTTATATAATTGCAGACAGGCTTTCATCCAGCATTGAATGGAGTGGTTTTATCATTTTATTTTTCTCTGTTTCTTAGCAACAGACATCCTCTAGTACTGAGTTATGTCAGTTTGATTTGACCAATAAGCACTGCTTATATCTTCGCACAGTGCCGTGACATGTGCCATTTTACCTTGAAACACAATGACATTATGGTTATTTAAAAAAATCTTACAACTCTGCAGATCAACACTAGAAAAAGCTTAACATTTAGTAAATCTCAAAAACTTCTATTATGAGAAAAAAGTTTATCACTCTCAAAAATCCTATTATGCAGAGTTTATATCACTCATTGATGAAACATCAATAATTTCGGCTCTGTAGCTGTAAAAAATGTCCAAACTCAACTGCTGAGCTCCAAAGACATCATATGCTGCTTCCCTGCTTTCTTCTACTTTGATTCCCTAGCATCCCCTAATGGACAAATAACCACAATACAGTGCATGTACAGTATAGTAGTGCTCTAAAATTAATGTCCCTTGTTTTTAATATTTTGTACTTTTATGTGCTGTAGCTCATGCAGTCAATACTTACAGGTTCAAAATAAGAGAATATGCACATTTCAGGGATGGACGTGTTTGAGGGGTCTTGTACATGACAGGAAAAGCCAGAGAGAGAATGAATCTGTAAAATAGATGTGGAGTGTGTGGTGGAAGTATAGTAAAGCAAAATCAAAGGAGGAGGAGGAGGAGGAGGCTTGTTGGTGGGTTGAAGGTGACGCTGATGGAGGACCACTCCACAACTGAGCGATGGGAAGCAGATAATCAGAGCGATGTAGCTTCAGAGGTCAATAGTTCACAAGCAAGCACCCTCAACTCTGCTAATAATGCTATCCAGTATCTGATTACAGAAAACCGCAGCCAACAATGTCATACAGGCATTAGAAAAGAAACAAATCAGCTGATAAAAGCAGTGGGAACTGATTTGGTGATTCATTGTTGGAACTATAACAAAGAAATCTGCATATGTATTGCAATTATGGAGCAATCCTTTAATACAACCCTTTGTAGCTAAGCAACAAAACAATAATAATAAGTTATACTTTATACAATATACTTTCTGCATTTCTATATCTTTACTCTTTCTCCCTCTCCTCCAACCGTCGAGGCAGAAGGCGTTTATCATTTGTTAATCATTTCAACACTTGAACCGCTAGTAGCACTATGGAACAACGTTTTTAAATCTCCGTTTTGTTAGTATCTTGTGCACAGGGACGCACATGCGTCATGTGATACACATTCATGTGAACGGTTTCCCATTATTACACTGATTGGCAATTGGTGAAAGTAACGCGCCAAGAAATGTAGCAATGCACCAACAAAGGAAAGACAATAGAAAACTGTGAGCAAGCAAACATGGACGTCAACAATGCAGGTTTCAAATTATTTCAACATACATCTATGCTGATGTTTATTAGGCCCCAAGGACACACACAATGTATTTAGGTGGGAAACCGTCAATAAAAACAAAAATTCACAACTCCACAAGTCTTTACCTTAATGTGGCTTTATGTAACTTTCAGTTTGTGTTGCTTTGGACAAAAGCAGTAGTGTTTTTACAATGCCTGCTGTCGTAGAGGTCTCTTCTTATGGTGCTTTATGTGTTACCCTTAACATAACGGGCACCTACCATATTCAGCTTGTTGTTCTGTGTGCTAATGTCTGTTATTGGTCTTGGATTTTGTGAAATACATTTTGAATTAATTGCAACTATAATCCAGTGTCTTATATCATGTTTTAAAATACGGTACTTTATCATTCCAATATGCATCTTGCACACTACATTTGCACTATTATGTGTCTATATTGCCAATAAAACTGATTCTTATTCTTGTATATATATATTTTTTGTAATTTTGTATAATAAAGTTTTAAATCAAGTTTGCCTGTTCATTAATTCCTGCTAATATATAATAATTCATTCCTGCTCATGCACAGTTTAAAGTAATAATAAAATTCGTATCATGGTTGTTAAAGTTTTTTAAAGGTTAGGGGAAGGTAAAAAAGAACATTACGGGACATTCTCTAAAGGTTGCAACGTTAGGGGAACGTTCTCTAAAGGTTGCAACGTTAGGGGAACATTGTGAAAACGTTTGATGGAACCAAAAACTAACGTTCGCAGACCAAACCAACTTTCTTTTGCAACCAAAACCTTACCAAAGCTAACTAAAAACAAACGTTCCCAGAACGTTCTAGGAACCAAAAATTGTTAGCTGGGGTATTGCCCACTGTGTATAACTGAGTTAGTGTTACCAGGAGGTCATACAGTCACAATTAATATTTTGCTCAGACAGAAGATCATTTACAATAAGAGATTAAGTTACAGACGCTTCGTTGCATTTCAAGTATTGCATACTTAGCCTGGATGTATTGTGAGCTAAAGCCCGTATCACTGTCACTGTGTCACGAGCAAACGCATTAAGAGATTGTTGTAACATGGACGCTTTACAGAAGTACAGAGGGACAAGAAAATAGTAAGCCAACACAAACAGGGACTGAAAGGAATAGAATATATGTGCTAAATGGAAAGGGGACGTAATTTAATGTTGGCTACTGGTGTACAACCACATTGCGCATTGTAAAGTTATTAGTAAAGTCAATCCTGTAATTGTCTCCATCTGTTGAAAACCCGACCGTGATTGGGGTTTTGCCCGTGAGGTTGTCTTTCTCTTTTAGTTCTTTGTTTAATTTCCTTTTTTCTTTGATGATCCCGCCCAAGAATCAGCCATAACTTACTCAGATAACTTCTAAAATAAAATTACCTGGCTACTCACTAAGGCAGGCTTTTCCGGTGTGACAATGAAATCTGTGACCCGTCAGAATGTTTATCTGTAGCGCCATTATTGAAATTCACTGTAAGTCTTGTTTGCTGTTACAGGTCAAACATTTAGAAAACACTTGTGTGTGGTCTTTGTTAGACCAATTCATCATTTAAAAAATAGTGATTCGTATAGCTTTAAGTTTAAGTCATATGCAGGTGCTTGCTCTAAATTTGTTGATGCTACAATGTGTCACAGTTAGGTCCTTTTCACAACAGACAGTTTAACACATCATACAGGGAAAATAACTGTAATTAATGTAACTATTAACAATAACTAAATTAGGACATGTAGTCACCATTACTGTTATTTTCCTGTAATGACAAGTCAAAAAAGATTTAGTGATTAAACTGTTGAAATTAAGGATTATTTTGTTCATTGTATGGCGTAATCAACCATCAACCTAACATATTTTCTATCTTTATAAGCCTTTGGACTTTGTTCAACATTCAAAATTTAGTTATTTGGTTTTACAGTGCGTGTTCTTTTACACTGGCACTTTCATCCTCCTCCATGGAGATTTATCATATCTACACATGTAATTTAAGAGGAATCTCTTTTATACTTACTCCCACTCCTTCCTGCGGGCCTGCGGCGTGCTCTGGATTTTGTGAGCCTGGTGAGCCATGATGATATCCTTCTGCTCCACAAGTCCACCACGCCGCCGCTGCATGCAGTGGGGGCTCAGAGACCCTGAACCCTGATCCGACCAGCCCTCTTCCCGACCACATGGCACATCAAAGCTGGCGGCTCGAGGGGGCAGCCCCAGGTATTCAGGGTGGGTATGAGGGACCTGCAGGGAGCTGGAGCGGGCTCCTTGTGCCAGGCCGTGGCGGGGCGTGGAGCTGGGTTTCCTCCAGGCCTCAGGCTCGGGGAGGGACAGGGAGGACTGGACGTGCATATTTCCACCTGGACCACAGCTAGATGGAGAGTGGAGGTTGGGTGTGAGGGAACGGGAGAGGGACTGGTCTGAATTGGTGAGCATCTCTACAGAAGACGGTAGATGGCGGTTTCACCATAATGCTACAAATGAGGGGGGGGACGGGTATAAAGGCAGAAGAAATGAGGAGTGAAAAGTGGTGAAACACATTCAAGAAACATTTCACATCTTGCCTGTCCATTCTCTGTTTGTCTAATTTTAGCCACTCGGCTCAAGGAACCAGAATGTTAGTCTGCTGGTCAGCACTTTGTACAGATATTTATGGTCCTCAGGGGATAAATCCCAGTAGCAGACAGTCTCAAATAGGGTTAATTCCTCTGAATGTCCTGAACTGTTACAATTTATTAAAGGTTGGTTATGGAATATGGGTGAACTTTACTTTTTCTAAACAAATACTTCAGCCAGTGGCATACTTATTGCGAACAGTGTATAAGCCTGGATGAACAAAGGCATTAGACCAGCAACCATGCAGAAATCGTACCAGTAATTGTACTGGTGATTGGAATAAGACTTTGTGGGTCAGAGAGGTGAGATAATCAATATCTAAAAAGCATTAAACACACTATGGACTTTCTTGCTTTAAAGGTCCCATGACATGGTGCTCTTTGGATGCTTTTATATAGACCTTAGTGGTCCCCTAATACCATACCTGAAGTCTCTTTTATATAGACCTTAGTGGTCCCCTAATACTGTATCTGAAGTCTCTTTTATATAGACCTTGGTGGTCCCCTAATACCATACCTGAAGTCTCTTTTATATAGACCTTAGAGGTCCCCTAATACTGTATCTGAAGTCTCTTTTATATAGACCTTGGTGGTCCCCTAATACCATACCTGAAGTCTCTTTTATATAGACCTTAGTGGTCCCCAAATACTGTATCTGAAGTCTCTTTTATATAGACCTTAGCGGCCCCCTAATAAACAGGGAAAGGGGAGGTAACCTTGCTCCTTATGACCTCATAAGGTCTCATCATACACCTATCACCATTTCTAGCCACTGCAGGCTAGGGGAACGCATATTAATGTAAAAAAAACCTCATAAAGTGAAATTTCCATGCCATGGGACCTTTAATCCAACCTCATGTTTTGTTTTTAAAATAATACTGAACACACCATAACAGACCTGTAAAACCATTATCCTGTTGTTGCTTTCATTGTCCAGTGTGTGTGTGTGTGTGTGTGTGTGTGTGTGTGTGTGTGTGTGTGTGTGTGTGTGTAACAGGGACATAGAAATATGAGGGAGATGAGGTGGCAAGGCTGGAAAACAGCTAGTTTGAGGTGAGCCAGTCAGAGACAGACCAAACAAGGCTGTTCCCACTGAGCCGGAGCTGAAAGGAAGATGACTGAGTGTGGGAGAGCTGAAGCAAAAGGCACAGTGACTCACACATCAGCAGCAGGGCTCCTCAGACATGAACTAGACAGTCTGACTTGAGCTCTGCCCTCAAATGCTGCACAGCGCTCATCTGAAAGCCGGGAGAGGCTACAAGGTCAGCGCGCACATTTACATGGGTGGTGGCTTGAAGGCTGCATTATGCTGCTGATGGGCAGGCTGGCTCTGTTTTGGCACAGCCGTGCAAATTTAAAATATATGTGATGCCTTTTATTTTTGGTGACTTTTTAAAGCAGCCACAGCTGTATCAACAGGCACACCTTCAAAAATCTGCAGGTGCAAGGAACTAGGACAATTTGCTTCTGAATCTATCCCATAGATGAAAGCATAAAAGCATCACTGCAGTGTGCTAGAGACTAATTATTCCTGCAAAATGCATCCACCTTATCTGTTTTAAAGTTAAAACAGTCGTTCTTGTTTTTTTATTCTAATTTCTCTGATCTCCTTTCATTAGTGGAACCACTGGAACAACAGGCAGCCCATCCTCTAATTTGTGCACGTCAGCTGCTGGTTTGCAATCGTTTAAAGGAATAAATTAACTATCCTGTTAACAGGTATTGCTAATTAGGATGCTGTTTCTTGTTTGACGCACGTGAAGAAAAGAAGAGAAAAAAAACACGCAGCAGCAGTAAGAATAGATGAATAAGATGCTAAAAATGTTCACTGGAGGGAGAGGATTAATGCAGTGCGCGCGCGACAGGAGAAAAAAACAATTAATGAATGAAATGATTAATGAATTTGACAGCTTTACCTTGAGGTAACGCGCGCTCCTTCATCGTCAGAAAGCCCCGTTCAAGTGGATACTAAAATTCTCTATTCCCCTCTCACTCAGTGCAAGTTTAGAGGTTTGAGGACGATTCCGCGAGGATTCCTTGAGTGATGGTTACGACTGTTTGGCTATAAATACCGCGGCAGAGGAGCGTGGCTCACATAAACGTAAACAGGCATGGAGATAATCCCAATCATTTTCACTTGCTGGGCTGCGCTGACATGAGTCACTTTATGTGGGTCAGTGTGAATGGTTGTATTTAAAACTTAATTTAAAGAGTAAATTTGAAATGTGCAGACACAATTCACAGCCTGAAGCTAATGTAGCCTACCTGTCCGGCGAATAGATATTTATATAGATATATATTAAACCAAAGCCACATGCAACAGGTCATGCTCATTTCAAACAACTGTGGTCTGACATGAGAACAAATGCCTTTACCACTAGATGGTGGACTTAAGCCGCATACTTTACACACTAGTGTTGCATTGGGCTGATATAGGTCTGGCTACACCACACATGTATTAAGAGAACTTAACCAAACTACAATCGTCTTGGGCGGCGCTATATGCAGCGACGGTGTATGTGCAAAATGTCTCCTTACGGAACTTTGATGGAACATTTGCACCCAGCAAAAGAAAACGCCACATGAAATGTATGCCTAAATGAAGGTAACTGTTCGCTCAACACAGTAACGTGAGCTATTAGATACATGGTTAAATGTTAGCTAGCTCGTACCAGTGCATCACCTGCGTAGCCTACCTACAATTCGTCCACAGCAATCCCTGCTTATTGGTATCAAAAAGGCCCAGTTAGATAGTTAATGTTGTAAACACATTCTTTGTAAGTCTTTACAATCATTCACTGAAAGAACTAAGCAGGTCTGCCTTATTGCACGATTCACATTTTCTTCAAAACTTTCCATTTTCAGAGTGTGTCTTGCTAGCTTAAAGTCTATTGTTGTTTCCCGAAGCAGAGTTGAGGGGCAAAGCCTGCCACGCGCCAGATTGCGTTTGTCCAGAGCGCTGACACTGCCGGTGCAGTGAGTAGAATTGGCATATGCAGGTACACGTTTCACCTTCACCTGTATCCTTTTTGTTTGGCCAACAGCAGAGTAGGCACAAACCTTTTTGGCACCGCAGTGTTTGTTTTACCTTCCCAACCCCCCAATTAAGTAAATAAGCAGTGAAAGTATATTTTTCTTTTACATAATTAAAAGAAGCAAAAACAGATTGGTAATATTCCATATGAGTCAAAGGCATAGTTCAAATAAGTAATATCTTAAGTGAATGTATTATTATTACTGCACTAATGATTATTAGTGCTAATGCAGTAATATAAACAGTAAACTGTTGGATCATATAATCTATAGATATATTCCATTTTATAAGGTGGTGGAGATGATGTGTGTAAAAGCTGAATCTGTAAAGTAACAACAGCTGCCAAATAAATGTAAGTAAGTAAAAAGTACATTTGCCTCTGAAATGTAGTGTAGTAGAAGTAGGGCAAAATGTCAAAAGCTTTATGTCAGTAACAATCTAATGTTTTCAGCTTGATAAATGCACTGTAAAAAATGTGTTTTATATATATGTACAGGCCAAAGGTTTGGACGCAGCACTCCATCACTCTCCTTCTTGGTCAAATAGTCCTTACACAGCCTGGAGGTGTGTTTGGGGTCATTGTCCTGTTGAAAAATAAATGATGGTCCAACTAAACGCAAACCGGATGGGATGGCATGTCGCTGCAGGATGCTGTGGTAGCCATGCTGGTTCAGTATGCCTTCAATTTGGAATAAATCCCCAACAGTGTCTCTAGCAAAGCACCCCCACACCATCACACCTCCTCCTCCACGCGTTGCGGCGGTTGGAAGCAAAGATTTCAAACTTGTACTCATCAGACCAAAGCACAGATTTCCAATGGTCTAATGTCCATTCCTTGTGTTTCTTGGCCCAAACACATCTCTTCTGCTTGTTGCCTCTCCTTAGCAGTGGTTTCCTAGCTGCTATTTGACCATGAAGGCCTGATTTGCGCAGTCTCCTCTTAACAGTTGTTCTAGAGATGTGTCTGCTGCTAGAACTCTGTGTGGTATCTGGTCTCTAATCTGAGCTGCTGTTAACTTGCAATTTCTGAGGCTGGTGACTCAGATTAATTTATCCTCAGCAGCAGAGGTGACTCTTGGTCTTCCTTTCCTGGGAGAGTCCTCATGTGAGCCAGTTTTGTTGTAGCGCTTGATGGTTTTTGCAACTGCACTTGGGGACACATTCAAAGCTTTCGCAATTTTCCAGACCAACTGACCGCCATTTCTTAAAGTAATGATGGCCACTCGTTTCTCTTTACATAGCTGATTGGTTCTTGCCATAATATTAATTTTAACAGTTGTCCAATAGGGCTGTCGGCTGTATATCAACCTGACTTCTGCACAACACAACTGATGGTCCCAGCTCCGTTAATAAGGCAAGAAATTCCACTAATTAACCCTGAAATGAGGCTCAGTGAGAGAACACCAAGGGTTTGCAGCACTATTAGAAAAGCAAAGGGTGGCTACTTTGAAGGAACAAGAATATAAGACATGTTTTCAGTTATTTCACACTTTTTTTTAAGTACATAATTCCATATGTGTTCATTCATCTTGTTGATGTCTTCAGTGATAATCTACAATGGCCATAGTCATGAAAATAAAATAAAACGCATTGAATGAGAAAGTGTGTCCAAACTTTTGGCCTGTACTACATTATTTTATATATTTATTTTAATATATATAAAAATTAAAAAAGCAATGGTTTCTTCCAAAACCTTCAACACAATCTGTAAAAAATGCTTCTTTTCAGACCTCAAAAAGTGTGTCATGTGTATGTACTGTATTATGAATCTAGAGCCAAGGACAGAGAATACTGTTTCTTTGATTAAAACCAAGCCACGATGGTCCATGTACTTACTGTAATTAAAAGGTCAGACGTGTTCATTTTAACCAATCCTGTTATTCCCTAAACTGAGGAAGAGGTGTCAGCTATGGGACTAAGAGCGGCACAGAAACCATCTGCTGCCACCAACACTGAAGGGTAAATGAAGACTTCTAATTAAAACTGTGTTTCTCCTTATGTTTGTCCTGGGACAGCTTTCCAAATCTTTGTCTTAATCAGGTTATATTTTTCATTAATTGCCCAGAGTCCCCTCAACTATCTATTCAAATATCTCTATAAACCGCAGTAGTTGTCAGACATGTCTCTTAGCACTTTTTGACACGAAGAACACAGAGTAGTATTATTCAGACATATTTTTCTATGTCCCAATGCCATATTGCGTGAATTAGATATGGATTTATGTAATCTAGCAGAATCATCTCAGTGAGGAAATAATTGCCATCTTATCTTCCAGGCACGCGGCCAAGTGGATGCATGACGTGGAGACGCCAAACAGAGAAACCATTGAAAGAAGGGGAAAAAAATACATTAGAAATATACCATCAGAGGTGTGTGTGTGTACAGTAGGAGGACAAGCATGCTGTTTGGTACATGAGACAGTTGGTAGTAAATGGTTGGCAAATCAAATCTGGTCTGGCATGAGAGGCAACCCTGAGGGTGAACATCAGAATCTTTGTATGCTTGTTGGTTCCCATTTTACAGACTTCTGCTCAGTGCAATGCAGTTTTCTTTTAATCTCTCACTCAGATTCTTTAATAATCTAACCTTTTTTAGGCCCAGAGTATGGAGACGTGTCTTTATTACATGTAAGTATTAGGGGTAGGGTTGGGTACCGAAACCCGGTTCCACTATGGAAAATAATGCCATATTTTCCCTTAGGGCTCACCAAAAAAGACGTAAAAGCATATTAACCATTCACTGTACGTGATCGCTAAGAAACATATTACACTTGCTCTGCTAGTAGTGGTTGTTAGCTAGCTAGCACATGGGATACATCTTAAAGCAGAGGGATGCATGGTGTTGGACAGCTTGCGGACATCAGTCTCTGGGCCCAGTGACAGCGGGACCAGTTCAAGTCCGACTGCTAGCATTTTTGTGAACATTGATGATCTGACGATAATGATGACAGCAGCCTTTCTGCAGGTAACCAATAATGTAATATTGATTGCTAATATTGCACTTATACTGTTAATAGTGTAACTGTTTATTGATAGATTATTGTAGTGTGTGTGTGTTAGGTGACTTAGGTTTACTTATATATTTAAGTACTTTAAAACTTGTTTAAATTTAAATTATTTTCAATTAAAATATATAAAAGAGCCTTTGATGTAATTTTTCAGTTTTTCAAGAACTGGTTTAGGAATTGGAATCATTTTAAAAGTACCGGTTCGGCATCGGAATTGTAAAAATCCAAACAATATCCAACCCTAATTAGGGGCTGCAGAGGCAAACAGCAAGTTAAATGACTCTCTCGTTAACTCATGTTGACATATGGTAATAGCACCATTATGCTACAACTAATTCATCTACAGTCTTGCCAACACAACTATAGTGGAGTCTTCAGATAAGTATCAAAAGCAAGCTCTAGGTGAGCAGAAATGGAAAATGTTCTTTCTCAAATATTAAAATTTGTCCTTATGACGTGTAAACACTTATTATTTTGTGTCTGAGCCACATTTTGTCAAAGTGTGAAGTAGTGTTTTAATAATTTAGACGGATCTTGAAGTTCCTCTGTGTTCAGTGGCTCTTTCACAGGTTCATGACTCTTTAAAATTAGTGGTGAACAGTTCAACCAAAGAACGATTTTGTGTCATTAGGTTGTTTCATTTCATTACATTTTGAGGCAGAAAAATCTTCCAATAAAAGTACAAGCTGGATAGTATAAATATGTTTTCATAAGCCCATCTCAAAATGAAACCGGTTTATTTTGAGACCTTCATCAAACTGCTCACATCCACTTCATAGAACATTCTAATGAAGCAAGTCTTCTGTCCAGAATGTCAAAGAACTGAAAATGTATTTTAATCATCAAGAGTCAATTTATTTCCATATTCTAAAATGCAAAGGACATAACAGGATTTGAGAATAAATCCAAGGTTGAGTGCACAAAAATCTTTCACTGCAAGCGATTATGTACAAGAATGAAATCAACAAATCTTTACAGAATTCAACAGGTACTGCATCGATATTTAGAGTCAACTTTTTTCAACCTAATAATGTAGACTAGACTTCATTTGAGATTCATTTGATCTTCTTTTTTAAACAGCACATTTATTAATTAACATTTTTGTAAACTTTGTTTGCTGAATTAAATGTTTACTATTAGTGCATTAAGGACCATTGATCACTTGTTTATTTTTCATACATTAAAGATTTAAATCCCGTAAAGGTAAATGCTCCGTGGCCTCATAAACAGGCCGGTTAGCATTCACTTAAAGGAGAACAAACCAATGTCCTCTTCATCTGTTTACCCAAACACGCTACCCATAAATACATTGGCTAGCAATTACAATTTGATTGTACCGTCGTCGTATAATTAATGTGAACATTAGTGCTTCATGTGAATATTAAGAATCAATGGCAAACCTTCAATTGCTTTTCTTTCTGAAGGAAGAATAATTGCCACAAACATTTGGCAAGATTTTTTTCTGTCAAGTTATACAGAAACACGACTTCAGTCTGGGTGTAAACGATGAAGATAATTAGGTATACGGTAAATTAGGGCTGGGTGACATGGACACATTCTCAAAAATCATTGCCTTGCTGTGTCTTTTTTACAATGTCCTCCTGGTTGTGTTTGTACCCGGTATACCTGTACCCAGTTACAATGTACTTTTGTCGGCTACATAATGATTGCAGTAAGGAAAGGTCACCATTTTAGACAGGTAAATGTGTTAATTTTTTAGAGAAAGACAACAGTTGCATAATGATTCAACAGCAGGATAAATGCACAATCCAGCCAGAGAGAAGTGAGTTATAACATGAGTGATGAAGAATATGTATACGCTTTGATCATCATTGTTAATGTAACTCACCCAGCCTTAGTTTAACTTAACCCCATGATGACAATTTGGGACTGATCACCTTTTCTCCCAGTGTTAGTCCATTAAACAACACTGCATTAAATGGAATTATGTCTCTACTGAATACAAGATACAATGGATTTGAAAGCTATAATTCATTTCAACACTATGCGTGCTATAGAAGAGAAGCCAAAAACACTTACTATCAGTTTAAATCAAATCAAATATGAAACTGACCATTTCTCAGAACACAGATGATTAAATACATGAGTTACACAATTCTTTTTTTCAAACCTTCAGTAGGGAATAACGAAAGTGCTCTGGTCAAACCTGTAAAAAAATAATTTATAGACACCCCAGTCATCTGACCGCAGGGTTTGTCAGAAAATTATTGAACAACTGTTTTGCTTATTGATGGTCCTCCCTCCATTCACACTCCTGCTCCACACCCTTACCGCCCTTCGGTTGGATTAGTTGTCATTTGTTAAAGGGAAGGCAGGCAGGTAGTATGACAGTGGAACAGGCCGGGCCAGCTAAGGGCTCTGCCACCTCTCCCTCCAACTCTGTCCATGTTCCTTTCTCTGGGCTGTAGCAGATGGTAGAAGACTTATAGGCCCCCTGAGGAAAAACGAATCAAGTCATTCTCTTCGTTCCTGTTGGCGCTGTTTGGATTTATAATGGAAATGGAAAAAACTCAGTTTTATATAAATGCATGTAGTCAAAAACAGCAGGGACTTTAAAGATTAAGTCTGGTTATTTTCTATATTTTGTCAACAAATTCCATGTAGAGACCAACAATGAACTAATCCTAGTAACAAGTAGTGCCTGCTTAGCCACAGCCTGATATACTGTAGCTTATTGCTCTGTGCAGCAGACCCCCACCAAAAATGTGGTGACACATTCCTTCATTACCATGAACGCGCACACTGTGGTTGAGCCCATCCTGCTGCTGAAAATACTAGTGCGCCAAATCCGCAGCTGAAAATAGTTCCCAACAAAACCACTATTTATTCCTGTCTTTGAGTAACATTTACTAAAAAACTATTAAACCCAGATGTTTAGGAAAATTACTTTTTAAAGTCCAAATAACTTCAATATATTCATATGGATTTTATTTTTTTGTGACCCATGCTACAGATGGGTTTGGAAAGACTTGTCGCATTGTTGTTTTTGGTCTTTTCATAGGATTGCCATCTTTCTCATTTGAGCTAAAATAATCTAATCTGATGTGTAAGATTATACCATGCTCCAGCTGTAGCCGCCCACAAGGAAGATGCTGTCATCCAACACAGCACAGCCTGGGCCGCTGCGGCCCTCCAGGATGGGTGTCTGCAGGATGTTCCACTGGTCAGCTTTCGGGTCGTAACACTCCACCAACATTACGTCTAGGTGGGAGAAACCTATGTGATGGAGGGAAAAAAAAGATCTTAAACTGACGATAGTACTTCAGAGAAGTTAATATTGAAGGTCCAGGATACAGTAATATACTGCTTTTTCTAAACTTTAAAAGCCATGACGACACATTTTTGCAAACAACCTCTTACTCTAAGCATTACTCTAACACTTTTTGTTTTTGTCTGTGTGCTGTTTTCCACACGCTCTTACTGTTTTTTTAAGTGGGTGGCAAAAGGGTGATGTCACAAACTTCTGTGCACCAATCAGTATTTAATAACATTTGAATCAAAAACTAAAGACAGTCATGGTGTTATTCGTTCATGTTGCTAGGCCAAATTTGATCAAACTACACACACAGTCCTGATTAGGCCGATTAGCTGAGATTTTAATTTTAAGTTAAACTCTTAAAGGTGCTCCAAGCAATGTTTTGTGACGTTACTTCTTGTTGATGTTCTAAGTCTTTTCAAACAAAACAAGACTAGCTTGCCCCTCCCTTCTCATCCCGTCCCCTCCCATCTGTGTTTCCGCGCACTAACCCCCCACCCCCAAATCCTTCTGGTCGGTTATTGGCTGGAATGTTGGAACACTGTGTATGCTTCATGGAGCAGGTGGGGACAGTTTATTTTTGTTGCCGTTTATAGACCCTGGGCTGTTTACAGAGACTGCGTTTTTTTTACAGTGTGTTCCGGGGACAGGCAGCTCACAGATAGTGAGGAGATGTTTGCTGTATGTGACAACAAATGTTGTAGCTTAAAACATGCGTGACATCGCTTACAGCACCTTTAATAAAGACCAGGGGGCCTTTCTTTCTGCTAATTTTACCTTGTTTGATTTGATTTAATGTTAACACACATCAACTCAACAAAAATGAACCACAACGACATGCACAAATACACACATGCAGTAACTAATCAGAAACATGAGAAAACGGTGAAAAAGAATCTGCCTTTGGATGGGGATACAGTTGTGGCAGATCTCAGCGCACTCATGACAAATTTTCATGAGCTGAATTTTAAACGGTGGCAGTGAAAAGCCAATTAGAGCTACGTAAATGTACATATAACAGTATTCCAAATGCCAGCATTTAGTTTTGCTAATCAAATACAAATGCACAACACATAACTATAATTCACATGTGTGTTTCTTTTTCTTTTGTACCTTGAATGATGAAGTGTAGCAGAGGGTGCAAAGTGTAATAAAGGCCATCGTTCCCTCATCGCAACAACATCATCTCTTTCACTTTCTCTTTCTGTTAATTTCCTGAAATGCTCGAGTGCCTACCTTTCAAATGGTTTCCACCAATAGCATATAGGCGGTCGTTCATTCCAGCCAGCGCATGAATGGCACGCTTTGTGTTCATATCCTGTTTCCTCGCCCACACATCCATTACAGGGTCATAACAGTAGAGCCAGGACACATACTCCCCATTGTGCACGCCTCCTGTAAACACAGAACTTCACCTTTAATACTGTGTAGAAGTTCTTAATGTAGGAAGACACATTGGCTGCTCATGTCATCATTTTAATTTAATAATAATAAATACTGCTTATTGATCCCCAGTGGGGAAGTTACAATTGACACTGGAAATCATTACACAGGCCTGAAAATCATGACACACACACACACACAAATGGAGAGATGTCAGAGTGAGTGGGCTACCAGTGCTGGATCAGCACCCTGACCGCATGGGGGGGTACAGTGCCTTGCTCAAGAGCATCTGGCAGCGCCCAGGAGGTGAACTGCCATTTTTCCAGCTACCAATCCCCACTCTGTACTTTGGTCCGTACTGGGACTTGAACCGGCCCAACCAACCCCACTTCCTACGGACTGAGCTACTGCCACCTAATACACTCTGATCAATAATCATGAATTGATTTATTGCTGAACTTAATAATTACCAGTGTTGAAACCTATTATATACTGTATTATGTTTTATTTCTTTTCTTATTAAAATAATACTTTATAGCCACATACAGAGAAACTTGATCTTTGTATCTCTGGCTAGACTTTTTTTTTTAATTAAAAGATTGCAGTTCATCAATGTTTATGGTGCCTTCTCCAACCAGCTGTATTCAAACACTAAAAGTTAGTGTCTTTTTTGTCTTTTCTACTTAGTTTTATATTGTAATAACTGGTGTGGTGCATAATACAGAACAATAGTCATAAAATTCACTGATGATTCAGGGATAGCTTTTGGAAGGAGAGGATTTTGGTTTATGACATTCTGCGTTGGTGTGATGCATATTTGACTGGTATAGATGTCACTAAAATAAAGGACATTATTATAGATTTTAGAAAAAATATTGCATAAAATTGATATTGAATCATATTGAACTGGTATTGAAACATTTGTATTGCAGCGTTTCATGCACTTTTAACCTGCAAGTACTAACTAATCAAAAAGCAAAATTTAAATGTGCTCATTATGGAACAGAATGACTCTCGTTAGTATTATCATACATTAAGTTCATTGACTACAAATGGTAATGCATTACTTTGTAAGAAGCACTTTAACTTTGTAACTTAATCTATGACAATGCATTATCTATCTATGAATTACAGGAACGTCTGTCTGTCGGTCTGTTATTCACATATCTCTAGAAACGTTAATCTGATGGATTTCAAACTTGACAGATGTCTTGCTATTGGCACGAGTAAGTGCAGTGCCAAACGTTGATATTGTTAAATATATATCGGTAGAAGAAGCACACATTGGCTTTTCCCGCTCTAGCCACTGGCCACTCCCCCTCTCACCCTGCACACTGAGTGAGCACAGCGCTGGACCAGACACAGAGAAGGTCGAAGAAAGCAGCCGAGCTTTTGGCAGCTACAATGTGAAATACACCTCAGACCCACAAATCTATCTAATAAAGTGACAGGGCTGGCAAGAGGTAGTCTAGCAATAGGACCCAGGCAAAGGGGTGGAGTCTATAAATAGGAGAGGGAAACTCACCTGGATCTTTCTTTCTGCAGTCAGACACACCTAAGAGAGCAGCTGAGGCCAGCCTTTGTTTGGTGCTTGATTGGGTAGGCTTTATTTTTTTGAATAGGTTTCATTTTTTTTAAAATATGTTTAAAAATCCAGTGTTAATAATGACTGTTGAGAACTAGCACCATAAATCATGTTTTAGCTAATTTTATTAAAGATAAGTTCTTCATGGTGGTGAGGGTCCAAAGCTTGGTGTGATTGTTTCAGCACATCAGTGCAGGTATGCTGAAGGTGGTTTTAAACAATATAGTTGCCTATTTTTTTTTAAATAAATTTAACATAAAGATTTGAAAATATAGACTCCAGTCACCTGTCTGTCTTTATCTGGGGGAGGGGAATGTGCTTCCAAGTCAAGCAAGGTATGATATTTGTTACATTGGTCATGTTTTGCAAAATGTTTCTTTTAAAGTTTTCATTCTGTATCCTAATCTATTTTTCTTTTGTTTTAAACAGATGCAATTAAGAGAGCCAACCACTGTTTTTCCCGCTTATGTTGGATTTATTGCAACCCCACTAGGTCATTGAATGGGCCATATCTTGTGTTTCTGGCTGTATTAAAGGAGGGAACTGAAGGGTAGAGTAACCATTTTGCATGGGTGTTTTGTGTAAGTTTGGGGCAACTTATAGTGCTGTGTGCAGTTAAATGTAGTATTTAATGGCTATGATTTAGCCATTATTTGGTTATAATTTATTTTGGTGCTCAACTCTACACCAGTTTCCCTGGTAATGAAGTATAGTCCTGAATCATGTGTTTTCTTTGTTTTGTTGGGATGTAATATAAATAAAACCTTCCACACCTGGTATAGCAGCCTCTGGTTCTGGTTCTGGTTAATCCCAGCACTTGTGTATAAAGTAGCATTTGGGTTACATCAATGAAAATCCATTTGTCAACACTAAATATCAATTAAAAGCTAGTTTTTTTTTCAGTACAGAAAAATACTTCGTACATCTATAATGTGAGACAGGTGTGTCAATTCAATTATATATATTGTGTCAGAGGGGAATAAGTAAAACAAAAGTTGCAGAGAAACTCCTGCACATTGTCTAACGTGCAAAAAATACAATTTAATAGTAGGCTACGTTTTGGTACTTCATCTGGCAAAATTAATAAAGGGAGTTGGACCTTATTTTTTCAAAAATAAAAATGTGATCACATGAATACAACGTATATAAATCAGCCTATTTGTTATGAAAAAACCAATCATGATAGGCTTACTGGCTTATCATTTTGTACCCATGAGGTAAGGTAGTCACTAAGATGAAGATACAGTTAATCCTAAGGATTCACTGTGCCACATGTATGTTTAACATTAAAACAAGATTTATAAAATCATACCAACAAATATTTAATAGCTTAGTATTCTATGCACTAAAAATGTATGCATATGCTTAAGGCTGCCCTACACATTATTGTAAGCCCAGTTTAATATGCAACTTAATTTTATACAGTATGTAGTAAGGGGTCCCTGCCCCATCTGTCTCAGATAAGGGGTCCTTGGCTTAAAAAAAACATTGAAGACCCTTAGACATTTAAATACTCTAAATGCTAAAAAAGTACAACTACCTCATGTTTGTACATAAATGTACTTGGTTACAATCCATCACTGCTTAACACTGTACTGTGTTGGTGTTTATGGTTGTTGACTGTTTTTAATATGATATACTTTGGGGCACCTGGGTAGCTCAACCGGTAGAGCATGTTCCCCATGTACAGAGGCTCAGTGCTCATCACAGCGGCTGCAGGTTCAATTCCAACCATGCATGCATGTCATTCCCCCTCTCTCTTTCCATTTATGCCTAAGTTGTCCTATCAAATAAAGGCCTAAAATGCCACACACCAAAAAATCTAAAAATACAAATAAAGTGATATATCTTATTCAAATGCTGCATAATGCAATGAACATTATAAAAACAACATTCTGTCTATTTTATGTAGTGGAGGGATAATTAATTATTTGCAGAGAGTTAAATGGGAAGACGGGATAATAACTGTGGCAGGTTCTCTTCTGACCTGATATGTAGATCTTGCCGTTGTGCACCGCTCCTGCATGGGCAGCCAGAGGCTGCGGCAGAGACGAAACGTAGTTCCACTCGTTAGTCTCCAGGTTGTAGGACTCCACGCTGGAGAGGTAGCCACTCTCGTTCCTACCACCAATCACGTACAGGTGCTTATCCAGGCGGCAGGCAAAGAAACTGGCTCTCCTGAGGAAGGAAGTGTCAGCCAGACAACATCATTAAATAAAACAGCAATGACCAGTTTGTGTGTAAGCTGGAAATCACCTTACACACAAACATTTCTTAACTGTGCTCGTCACATGCTTACCAGTTGTGAGCACTTCTATTTAAGCAAGAATAATTGCTGTACTTACTCTTTCATTAGACATTTAACTTAATGTTATAACATCATAAATTCTAAATCCGATAATGTACATTTGAAGTAATAGAGATCAATACAAATGTGTGTATGCAAACAAAAAATATAAACACTGTTTTCTTTATTTGTGACTTATTTGAAGTCAAAGTTTGTGCAGTTCTTTCAAGACCCCTGAAAATCCTACAGTCTCTTGATGCATCATCAGAGTTAATGTAACTATATTGTCTTTTGGCAAGTATGAATGAATGATTCTGTATTCAACCACAAACAGACTTACCTCTCCTGCATAGGAGGCAACTGTATCCAACTGTTGAATCTGGGATCATAGCGGCTGACAAAATGAGTGCTGTGTTTTCCTGCAAAACAGACAAAAATCCAGATGACACTGATTACTCTGATTACAAGTCTTTAGGGTTCTATACAGTTTAGGCAGACTATGGCAGTGCTCAGTTGTAATTGGTTAACTGTTTTGTAATACACAGCATGTTCTTTGTTTTATAATGCACAGCACCAATGAAATGCACAACACTCTGAGAGTTTTCATTTAATATAAACATATCTGAAATTCACCACCCACAGACTTGTTCAAAACAACTTAAATTATCTCTAATAATGTGTATTGGAATTGTGTTGATTTTCACTCTCAGAGCTAAATAAACACTACTTATTTCACTATGTGCAGCACTGTATTGTTATGATACTAGAACAAAAAGCACAGTATCAGATTTTTTTGATCATTTACAGTCTTTGTTTCCTACTATGGCGGTGTGTTACCACCATTTCACAGAAAGCTCTCAACACTTCCACACCACAAATATTTCACTGTTAATAACAGTTATTGTTCTATGCCAATTATTGACAAGTGTTGGATGGAGTGTTGTTTGTTCACTCAAAGCTGAACTGGCTCTACGATGAGTGTAGCCAAAACTATTAAGTGTTGCATTAGTGTAACTCTGATGGGATTGAACTTGCATAAACTCTGGCTTTGAGCGCTTTCTACATTCAGTCAACACTGGCAAATCTGCTTTGTGAAATCACTGGAAAGGAAGAAATTCAGTCCGTAGTGTGACTGTACCATTGGGGTTCCACTGGTCCTCTCCGCCCAGCAGCAGCAGGAAGTTCTCCACCTCCACCACGCAGTGATGGGCGCTGTTGTAAGGCATTACTAGACGAGACACAGAAATCAAAATCCGTCAGACACAAAAATTGCATAAATGATGGTCAGTAAAGTTGAAATCAAAACTCTGTAATGTACTGTAAATACTATTATAAACACAAGGCATATGTAAACCCCAATAAACATGACAATTTTATCAAATAATTAATGCCTCCAAAATGAAGAGTGGCATGTAACCCAGGCTATTTAGGCCACACTATGGACAACCCTAATCCTAACCCTGGTGTGGAAATAAAGTCTAATGACCTTAGCAGATAATACTTGATTTAAATGTGCACCATGAACACAGTTTTAATTCCACAGCTTTAGACTATTTGACCATTACAGTTGTCTCTCACAAACACAATAAGGGGTGGTTTAAAAGAAGTAGCATGCTGATAAAAACAAAATGTCTGAGGCAACATCAAAAACAACAGTACTTTCATTCATCCATAAATGAATAAAGCCACTGTTTATAGTGTGTGGTTAACCTAAAATACTGTTAACATTTGCCATTGAGTATAAAGCTAAAACTAATTTTATAAATCAATTGTATTCTTAAATAAATCATAATAATAAATAAATGGCAGTTACAATGCAAGTAGGTTCTTATTAATAGAACATATATCTTACTATTTACTAGCATTATTTTGTCATGCTGAGTTTCCAGAGTGGGTCAATGTTATAGGGTTTATTTTCCCTCCTCATTGCTTTGTTCTGAAACCTTCCATTCATCGATCTAGAGGAAGTCATCTACTGTTTGTTACAATTCTATCTATCTATCTATCTATCTATCTATCTATCTATCTATCTATCTATCTATCTATCTATCTATCTATCTATCTATCTATCTATCTATCTATCTATCTATCTATCTATCTATCTATCTATCTATCTATCTATCTATCTATCTATCTATCTATCTATCTATCTATCTATCTATCTATCTATCTATCTATCTATCTTCAACTTACCTCCCAGACTGAATCTCACAGTGAAACAGTTTTCCTTTTCTCATTATCTCACATTAAAATATCCCACAGTAGTTTTTCATCTAGTAATATATTGAGTATGTCCAATATACATGATCTTTAGTGTATCGTACTCATACATGTTAGCATAAATGGCTACAAGACCACAGCTTCAGCAGGACCCCTTGTGGAGGTTTTTCCCTCGTGTATGTTTTTGTGCTCCCCTCCTCTCCTCCGTCTTCTTTTGCTGAAGTGACCCCATTGAGATGTAGAGAAATGGTCTTAGGTGACAGTCATAATGAACATGATCGTGTTCACTCAATAAATCTCAGGCCCGGTGCTTTTTGAGCACAAATCAGTGAAATGTTAAAGCCCACCTGTCTGTCTCCATCAGTCATTTCCACTGTCACCTCCCCACCGCCTGATGGATCACAGTTGCTGCAAAATTAGACAGCCTTGAATCTCATTTCTTTCCAATTGGCCTCTCCCTGCAATCTCACTCTGACTGGCTGACATGTGCCGGTCCTCTATGGGAGGGGAGTCTCAGATAGGAACTAATACTACATACACTAAACACAGCTTTATCTCGAGACGAGGGATTAGGTTGCCTGCCTCCAGTGCACCTCAAAGATGAGTGCCATATGACTGCCAAATTCCCTTACATGCTATTTACATTATAATTCAGTCAGCAGTACTGTATATAGGACATGGATGGGTGGCTTTTTATTTGATGTCTAGTGACTTGTACTCTTGTACCCATGTGAAAAGAAGATTATTGCTTTACAGTATGTCACAGGCTGCAGTGTGAGGAGTGCTGTGGGAGGATGTGGGACATTTGCCTGCCTCTACAGGTGCCTCAGATACAGGTGAACATATAATAATAATAATAATAATAATAATAATAATAATAATATTATTATTATTATTATTATTATTATTGTGACCTCTGTAATACTTTGTGCCGTGAAAATAATATCAACATATAAATTACATTTCCTTCTACAACAAGTAAGACTTTACCGAGAACTATCACCTGAAAAAGAGCATGAAATGAATCTACCTATTTGTCCCCTAAATCTTCCACTAACACCAAGGGTGAACAGCCATAGGAGGGCAGGATGAACACGTCGTCTACGAGATGGACGCCATCACTCCAGTCTACAGTGAGCTCTAGGGCTCACTAGAGGGAGTCAGAAACCTCTGCATGGAGGCACAGTCTGGGTTGGTTGAATGACTCCACAGCTAATGCACCACTGCCACTGGAGCGCTGACGTGCCTTTAACGCCATTACAATTGCATCCCACTGAGCTGAATTTCCTTTGTTCTAGGCCATGCTGTGTAGATGAGGTCCATTTCCAAGTGGGAGATTTTAATATCAGGTTAGTTTAAAAGAAGAAGAGAATAGTCCAGCATTGTGGCAGAGCCTGCCTTTGTCTTGTGTTTATCCACGCTGCTGTGGGTACACTAGATGGCAAACTTTACACTGGAATCACCAAGCAGTAGATATATCTTGCACAAACGAGTCGAATCAGATTCTTCCCAAATTGTGTTGATGAATGTCTTAATCAAAGGCTGTCCCTCTTAGGTTTCGCCTCATTGAAAAGTTATGATTGAATGTTAATAATCTTCTATTCCGCATCCATTGTGTGGAGGCTACATCAGATGGTCACTGATGTGTTAAGGGGATGATTTTGCAGTTTTGTCCTTCCACTTGGTCACGGACCATTTGAGTGTTAACTTTTTAGTTTTGAGTGATGGAAATCCCTACTGACCTTTTTGCTTGTTGCAGTCTATACCCAGGAGTGTGAGTTAAATGAGAAAGTGACAACATAAACACTAGTGAGCTGCAGTACTGTATATATGCATGGCTCCTTTAGTAAAATGCACCCAGACAGATTTGGCCTATCATGAGCTAACATAACAAAATTACTGCCAAGAAATGTTTAAGTAGCTCAAATATTTGAGCAGAGGTAAAAATAATGTCTAAAACTTTTTTTCTGAATTCAAGACACAACAATAGAAAAACTACATTCATTCATAACTTGTGCTATAAAGTGAGAGTATAAACTGCACAATATCGAGCTGACAGAAAACAGACTAATGGCTAATATGTACGAATGAAGAGACACTGAGGAGATATGGCTTCAACCAAAACAAAAGGACAAAAACTCAATATGTCTGGCAATGATGATGCTAAGGACAAATATAGTTTCCCATTAGCTCTTTTTTGACCTTTGCAATATGACAACAATATAGTGGTGAGCCATAAAAGGTCAGGGAAGAAAAAAGAGCACTTTACAGAGGTGCAGGAAGTCTTCAAATATGTTCTCTATATATACTACATTTATTTTCAATATAATACAGTAGATTCTTTGGGGAGATTATTACAATTTGCTTTCAATGTAATAATAGGAAATCAATATCATAAACTGTCCATTCATGTAACTTCCTACAGGTTATAGGACATGTCTTTATATCTTATTTTTCTTATTTAGTCAATGAAAATCATATATTTGCGTTTGGATCTTTGTATCATTACAGCTGCTGTGTTCCACTAACCCCATCCATCTCTTTGGTATTTAACTCACCTTATATAAACCTAATATAAATAGTGACACCAGGTCAACCGTCTGTGTTTCAGTATGTATACTGTAATTGAATCTCAAGCATTAATCAATGTGAGTGAATTATCAAACTACATATTGGTCATTATTGTTCTCTCTCTGCCAAAATAGATCATTAGATTCAAATCTGATCATGCATCCTGCCAGCATATTTCAGCAAAAACAAGGTAAACCGGGCATGAAGCTCCACAGTGCTGTGAAGTCACGCTCTGATTAAAAACTTATATTAAAAGTGATAGTGATACATTATTACCTAAAGGATTTAGGGAACTCCTTCCCCTCAGTTTCCATGGAAATTAACCTGTGTTACAGTCATCCATAGGAACAACTTTTTCTCATCATAAAAGCCACTAACACAAGATGCCTCAGGTAAAAAAAAAAGGCAGCAGAGCCTTTTCTACTCACTTGTGAGGATCTTCCATGTCTTTTTCTCGTCGTCATAGTACTGAACCAAATTGCTGGGGAGGCGATCAGGTCCAGGAGGCAAACCACCCACCAGTAACAGCATTCTCTTATTGGAACGGATTCTGTAATGTCAAAAGTGTGTGTGTGTGTGTGTGTGTGTGTGTGTGTGTGTGTGTGTGTGTGTGTGTGTGTGTGTGTGTGTGTGTGTGTGTGTGTGTGTGTGACAAGTGTTAGGACACAGAGAACAGAACAGGTATTAAGCCTTAAAAAAAACATCCAAAAGGCCAAAATTAGCTCAACCTAAAACTGGACACCTTTGATTTCTTAATTTACATAATTATGTTGATAGTGATAGCAGCAGTTGCCCGGCATATTTAGAATTTTCACTCTTAAAATGTTCAATGTATGAATTAAATCATCAACGAATAAATTAAAGAATACATGAATTAGATTAATAACTGCTCCTAGTGAGCTCCTTTTACTAACTACTGAAGTTGAAGCTACAAATCAGGCAATATGTGGCCACGTTTATTATAATTAACAAAAAAAACAGCATGCTCATCCTTTTGATGCATTATTGAATGGTTATTTTACTCTGAAGATATCTTTTCAATTAGCTGTGAAGCGAAGACGATCCTGCAGGGTGCCATGCTGGAGGCTAAAAGCGCAATTGAGTAGATAAACCTGGCTATAGAATGTCTCCATTTCATTGGCTGCAGTGATTCATGTGATATCTCTGAGCCAGTTGTGAGATAGTTCCTGCTGTTTGTATATGATATACAACCCAAAAGCCGCACACTTTACTGTACATTAATGACCGTTATCTGGCTCCTAATGGATTTGAACACAAATTTACCAATGAATCACAATATGCAGTAAAAAGATTAAGAGCAGCTGGCCTTTATATTCTGTCACGTTCACCTTTTTCATATTTTACTTTTTTATGCTTGGAAAAATCAGTCGTCTCGGTACATTCTCTGTGCTACTGGCCCACTCGGAAGTGTTTGGGGTTATTCATATGCAAATGAGCCCCTGGACATAGATAATGGTGATTAATTGAGAGGAGAGAAACAGTGGCATGTGAAACTAATTATGAGGATTCCTGATTCTTTGCTCATTCAGGTCCATATGTGGGAATAGATATGTTATTGGGATAATAGATTTCTTTTTACATTTTTTCACTTTTAGATTCTTGGTGCAAAATTTTATTTTCATGTTTAAAGAATCTCAATGCCACAGTTCTAATTTTCTGCCCTATAAAGTTATATGCAATGAATTGAAAATTGCAACACTTATGCCAACACAACTCAAAAGATGTTTAGCCTTGACTGAACGGTCAGCTCTGTAAACAAAACTTGCACCATCAATCAATCAACTTACTGACCATGCCTGCCTACTTACCAGCTCCTTAAAGTGCTGATCAGGACAAACATGGAAGTATTGGACTTGGCATATTTTTGTGTGAGTGAGACATGTTCATCTAATCTGAATATAGGTAGCATGTCCTTAAAATAAAATACATACCGAAATATGTTGAATTCCCTCTGACTGTAGCTGTGGTATTCTTGTACTCATACCAGTATTGTTAGATAATTACCATGTAATCCTGCTAACAATTCAATTATAACTGTATTCATGAGAGTTGCTACACATCAAACACATAACCTTTATCTGGTTTGCTACATCTTGTCTACACTGATTACAAAGCAATTACACAGATGTGTGAGGAAATAGAGTTGTTGTTTTTTCACTAAAACATAAGGTAACCTTGTAATTATGGATACAGTGTAGCATAGAGTAGATCAAGCCCCTTGACAGCTGGCAGTCTCTTACAGTAAAAGCCCCACAATCCTCATTAACTGGGCCTCAGACCTCCCATCTCTGCCCAGCCTCCTACATGGTCTAAACTACACAGGCTGTGCAACCAGTGCTTGAGCGAGTGGGCAATACTTGAGTTGGCAATTTGTTAAAATTTAACAAGTGGGAGGCATTTAATCGCCATCCGTCCACTCTCAAACAGCTCATTGCTGTGTGTATGTATGTGTGTGCGTGTGGGTGAGTGTGTATTTGTCTTTTTGTATCTGTATGTTGGTCGGTCTCATCCTCACCTGCTGGCCGTGGTCTGCCTGCAGTGCTGCCTGAAGGGCATCAGGTGGTAGTTCATGGCATCCAGGAGTAGTTTCTGGCACACAGGGTCACTCCTCATGAAGTCAACAGACTGCACCCTCTCAACCAACTCTGGAGCAGGTATGAGGGCGAAGCGCAGCCTCTTCATAAGGTCCGGCGCATAGTGCATGCGAGTCTCGCGGTCATGCTCCAGCCAGAGGACTGACATCTGGAATAGAGCCAGCTCTGACTCCACTGGGGGTGGCAGAGCATCTAGCATGGCACACATCTCCTCAAAGTTCAGCAGGAGCACATCCTCCACCAGGTACTTGTTGGCCAGCTTCTTGGTCTCATCCAGTCCATGGAGTGCAGCAATCTTGCAGATCTGCTTGTAGTTCTGCACAGAGATCTGGTCGTTGAGGAACTGCACGCTGAGCTTGGTAATCTGGGGGATGTTGAGGATCTTGCTGACTGACAGCACTTCTTCCACTGTGTCCAGGGAAAGAGTCACATTGGCAGTGTACAAGTACTCCAGAACTAACCGTAGTCCAATAGAGGAGCAGCCCTGGAGTACCAGGTTATTGATGGGCCTGGCGCTAGGGGTCACCAGCTTGTCATCAGGTGAGGATGAGGGGGTCCCACTGCTGCCCTGGTCCCCTTTGCTCCCCTCATTGTTGATTACATTGTGGGAAGAGAAGAGGGATCTGAAATACTGGGAGCAGGATGCCAGCACAGCTTTGTGGCAGTGGAACTGCTGTCCCTGGGCAGTGAGAGTCACATCACAGAAAAGCTGTTTTCTCCATAAGAGATTGAGCCCGTGCAGCAAGGTGTCACTGTGTGTTGGGTCAAAGGTGGATGTTCTATCACCCGATCTGGACATGACTTCCTGGCTGTGAACGCCACCTAGGCAACAAATAAACCATGCAAGCCATTTACCTCATATCATGTATTTGCACAACACACAGTAGCCTATGGATGCTATCAGTCAACTATTGCAATAGAAAACGATTTCTCGAGTTACGTTAATGAACAGATCTCCCGTCCATCCATGCCATATGCCGGCGAGAATCAACATCCAATGCGGCTTCAGTCGCTTTTCAACTTTGAGCTCTGGTCGTAAAGCAACAAACAAAAACGCAGTAGTTCCCAGGGCGTACCACTCTTATTCATTCTCAACTCAAGATGATTTAAATGGAGGCTGAGGTTTGAAGGGCGCTGTCAAAACAAAACGAGGATACGGAGATGCTGCAGCGCTTTCCCCTCCGTAACGCGGCTGAAGTTGTCGGATAAGGAAAAACAGACACGGTGGACGGATAACATGCAGCATTCAGCTTACACTTATCCTTTCTCCTATCTTGCTGCACACCCCCACAATGAGGACATTACACATCGAAGACATATTTATGGAGTCATACAAAAGCAATTAGTTTGTCTCTGTGCAGTCAGCAGCAGTAGCCTACGGGTGTGTTTCGCTTTTAGCCTACCTGAGTTAAGCGGACGTGAGTATCGAAAGATAGTCCCTGAAATGCAGCTTTCGGTAAACTTAAATCTAATATGCATATCTAATGTTTCCTAGGCTCTACAAAAGCTATTTCTATGTGCGTAATGTGTGTAAACTTGACACAAGCGTGCTGTAACGTTGTCGCCAGATTCACTTAAAGCGCCTGTCACAACTAAATGATGTGAGCAGCTCGCCTGAGAAGCAGCCAAACTTACCTGACTTCAGCTCTTGACAAAAAAAAAAGAAAGTAAGCTTCGGGTTCCCAATATTCTCACTTGAATTTTTCCTTTGTTCTTCTTTTAAGAAAATGTCCTTTCCTTTAAAGTCTAAGGTCGGTGGTGTCTGAAAATAACCATTGATTCCAACTCATAAAGTCACTATTTCAGGTTATTTGTTGACGTTGATCATTTGTTCTTCTGAATTAACAAGAAGTGTGTGAGTGTGTGAGAGGGAGCTGTGCTTTCTGCAAGAGAAGAAGAAGAAGAAATATACGTGTGACAAATTATGCTACCAAGAAACAACACATCATTATCCTTGGGCCTGGGGCTCAGTGAGTCGTAACGAGAGTAATAGGAAATCCACGGTTGGGGAGAGAAACGGTCGTGCATGGCCGGTGGAGAGAGACCATGCAGGGGTATGGATGCTGGAGAGACTCGCAAAATTATGGCTCAAGGCTATTGTAAAAACTGTCGAGCGTAAATGACTGCGATTTCAAACATCTATGGAAGAAAGAAAAGAGAAAGGGGGAGAAAAACCGAGTCTTTCCCTCGCTGTTATAGAGAGAACCGTCAAGTTTTAGTGCGCATTGCTAATTAGTCAATTTCTCTCTGCCTTCACAGCCCGACGACTTTGCTGCTGAGCTGAAACTGCTAATTTCTGGGACCAGCCTTTTTTTGGCTGTGAACTGGATGGATGAATGGCTTGTCTCGCACAAATGACAAAAAGCCCCTGCCTTAATCTCCATCGCCAAAATAACCCCTCATCTCATTCTGCTCCTGCTAGTCCTTTAAAAGAAGGTGTTCTCTACACAAACTCAAGTTTTTGCATCTGCATCAAAAATACTACATGCACTATAATGTCCACACATTGTTTATAATGTTGAAGTTAAGCATATATAAAATACCCGTTTTGTCATTTCCATAAGAAGCAGGCCGCCACACACACGCACGCGCACACACACACACACACACACACACACACACACACACACACACACACACACACACACACACATACATCATGAAACACAACACATACCCAAAGTATGTAAAGTTATAAAAGAACAAGTCTAACATAACATAGTGTTTTCATGTGCTATCATACATCTGATCCGTTCACTGTTTTACAACCTGAGGTCTAGCTGCAAGCCTGAAAACACAAAGGGTTGAAACCTAATACAACATCCATCAGTGCACAGTAGTGTGTAATGTGACAGTCCTTGTTGGATATTTAGATTCCATATGTCTACACACTTTCACTTACAAGACTGACCTTTAACCCTTAAAACAAGTTGCTTGATGAATCTCACAATGACAAAAAAGACTCTTTGTTGTCTTAAGTGAATGTCCACAATTGTATTGTGCAATTCATAGCACTTAAGAACAGCCAATACGCTAAAATCACCCAATGTACTTTCAGTCATGTATTATTAATGCAGTTACTGTCAAACTACTATATATCTTCATTTACCACAGTATACAAACTACCTTCATTTCTATGCAACTCCTGCCTGAGGCATGAGGTCTGGATGTCTTACACTGACATTTGAAAACTTGGGGGAGAAAACTAATCTTATCATCTAAATTAAGACTATATCCTTCCTATGACCCTACTCATGAATAATCAGGTAATCATAATAATTTGTGGGTTGATAACGGATGGTTACAAGTTAAAAAAGAGCAAAAAACAACATTCTAGCAAATCTAATCTAATCACAGTTAGAAATGACTTATTAGGACAAAATAAACTGTCAGTTAAATAAAGAGCTCAATTAGAGTAAAGAAACTTACATACAGGATTCCCGTGGGACCAGAAGTGACAGATACCTCACAAGTTATGAAATGACAGATAGGGATAAATGGGTTTGTTCATGTACTATGAAATAGAGCAACACAGTGCTACCGTTACGGAGAAAAAAAGGCCACATATAGGTAGCATTTATAATAGAGGGAACCAGAATATTGTTTGATGTTTGATTATTTGACAAGCACGCAGCCTGCATGTCCCCCACTAGTTATACTGAGCAAATTCATTCTACATGAACTCTGCGAGATTACTGATTAGATTGTGCGCAGCATCTCAAATAACAGTCACCACTGAAGGAAAAATCTAATACTGTTATATTAATTAGTGGTTTGTAGCCACTAAGAATTTGTATTGTTATTACAACTATTATTGTGTTGCCTTGTTTCCAAAGCACTTGTCACTGCAGAGCAGAGTAGTTGCACTGTATTTCACTTCAGAGTTGCATACTGTTATCTTTACTAGCACTCAGTTAGCACTACATTACCCAAGTCTCGAGCGAGCTATTCTAACGCAATAAAATGACCATTTTCAACTCTTTCAGCTCTTTGTAGCAACTCAGTCTCCTGAGGCCACTGGTCTTCAGATTGCAGGGCGTTTATGGTTGTAAGTTGTTGCAGTGTGCAGAGAGAGGGGGGGCGGGATGGGGGTCATCAGATAAGAGAAGAATTTCTAGACTAATTAAACCCTTTGAGACATAGAATCACACCACAGTGATTTACAACTCTCTGTACCAGTTAACCCGACTCATTTATCTGTCATATTACTCAGATACCATATCTACCTCTATGGGTAAAAAGCCTTCACATCTTTTTTGTCTTCAACAATATGGATAGACAAGAGGTAGATATTTGCTGAATAACAACAGTTGAATGAAATTTATGTACTGTAGTTCACTCACAGAGACAACTGCTAAAAAGGTACAGAAGATTCCAGCTATTTACAATCTCCTTCATTCAGTGGCATACAGTATTCAGCTGCTACACAACTTCCTGTGTAATTAGCACAATTCTCATTGTTTATAACACATAAATATAAGGCTAAACAACACAAACTGTAGACATTTTGTGTCCTTGAATAACTGATTAAAGAATGAACATTTAGTCTAATCAGTGCAATAAAACAAAACAAAAGGAGAAGCTCCAAAGTTGTGAATAGCAAAGTCTACCAGGCATAATTCCTTTTGCTGGCTGCTGCAGAGGGGTATGCTAAGATAGAAAGTATTATTTTCCTAAATGGAAGGTGTCAGATGGTCACGGAAATGTGATCGGCTGTTCAAGATCACTGCTTCCCATCTGCAATTTGTGACGTGTGAAAGATTCAGCCCAAATGTGCTCACCAAGCGTAAATCCTCAGCACTTTCTCTTATCATGGAAAAGCAAGATAACCAGCTGTTTACAGATCAGAGAACATATCATATTAATATCATGGAGAGGGTGATATCATCTTGTTTGTAAAATATTTTGTTAACTAAGTGTGGTGTGGTGTGGTATGGCAAGCTATAAAGTGAAAGTTGTATTGTATGTGTTAGTGAAAGGTTGTTTTCTGATTAGAAAATATATATTAATAGGAAAACCAGAAAATGCAGCAGGCAGCCTCTTTGGAAACACTATTGAGACAAATCTAATGCAAACTGCAGGTTACAGTAAATTCGGAATAATAAAGCTTTAAGCAGTGACATTGACTGAATGAAAGACCCCCGATTCCAATTAACAATATGTCTAAACACAAGCAGAGTTCCACATCCGTCTTCCTGTATCTTATATAATCTTAGAGGAGGTCACAGTTATTTGTGTGTTATTTGTGCAGGGTTTTGATCTGGATTCTCAGTTTCAGAGTGCCAGTAAACTGTAACTGTCTGTGGCAGTGGTCTGACCAGTTTCTCATCTCCCGAGTGTAGCTGCAACACAAAAGGAACAAATGAGTTTACTTGAAGCATTGGTTTAATCTATAGAGGTGAGGAGAAAGTGAATAGGTCAGTTAAGGTGCAACATTTCTAACAGAAGCTTCAGTTTCTTGTGATGAAATTGGAAATTTGAACAGATGCATTCATGTGTTTACTTGATAAATATCTTTTACATTTATTTTGATACAAGGACTGATTAGCGTGTGCTTGTCAGCTCAGATCAAAGTTAGTCTGAGATGATTCATAAAATGTCCACTGTGTAATACATTTGAAGCACTTATAGTTGCCATTTAGGGAGTGAGGGAGGCCTGCTGTTTTAAACCCCTAGATCCCCCACACATGGCGTAGCCACCACAGACACAGCTCAGAGACTCAGCCAGCAGCCGGGAGGTGAGCAAAAAGGAACAGGCGGTGTCCCCTTCAGAGTGAGCATAGGAGCGTGTGTGTGTGTGTGTGTGGCATTTCTCAAATGACAAAAGGATACCAGTTGTGCAATTCAGGTGGGAGGAGACATGGAGGTGGTATGGACACTCACTTGAGGGAAAGCATGGACTGGCTGGGACCAGGGCTGTAGTGGGGACCCAGAGATGTCTAGGGGCCGCAGGAGGCCACTGTGCTGTGGAGGAGGTTTTGGGGGCTGATGGGAGAGAGGGGCTGCTGTTGCGCAGTCTCCCCAGCGTGATGCATCTACCTTCAGGGTGGCAGCAGGCGTGGAGTGGGGTGCGATGGAGCGAGCACGGACTCAGTGGCGCGGTCACCTAGGGACGCTGAAGCTGCTGTAGCAGGACTGATAGTTATTCCTTGGGAGAATTGCAAGATGAGACCCATTGTATTAGCAACCCACGTCTAGTGAAACTGTATCAATGTTCTCAAGCCTTTAAAGAAAGAACTTGGGGTGCAAAATATATCTGACCTACCTGAGAAATACAAAGCTGCATGCTTTAAAGTTGTAATTAATAAAATTGCAATAGAAAATAGAAAATAAATTGCAATACTAAACAAGCTTTCTCTAATTAATTATACTATTCTAAACTGTATGTTTCACTGTGGATCTAAATGACTGTTGTGAGAGTTAAACCTCAGTGAAGTATATTCCATTTTGATTTAAGCATTCTCAGACATTAAGCTTGTTCATTTCCAAGCCATACTTTTGTGTTGCAACTGTTTGAGTCGTATGTTTTTGAAATTCTCTGTGTCTAATATGGTCAGCACTCCCAATTATTCACTCCACTGACAAGTGAAACAAATGGGACCAACCAGTGCATTCTGTATTATCTACACCCCTTGGATTCCCTGACAATAATTAATACAATGGCAAGCTGCTGTTACCAGCCCGACGACATGAGCTCAACAACATAAGCTCTCCCTTTCCAAGAGCTCTTGAGAGGAAATTACATCCAGCGCTGAGGTCATGTACATCAAGACCACTAGCAGCCGGGTCATATCATACTACTGTCTGTAAGCTTAGATCAGATAAAGGTCCTAGTGTAGGGTGCTGTTAACATCACCAGGTTATTACTCACATCATTAAACCATGAATGTAAGGTGCATGAAATATGTCATGAATAATATAAATGTAGCCCTGACCAAAGAGATATACACAGCCTTCAACAGCAAAGACTGTCCTGTATATATCAGGGAAGTTCATTAATATGCCACATGATCCTCCTGAAGCAACAGTAGTGACCACCTCGCTGCTATGGTCACACACCATTATGTAGTGTTACTTCATTTGCTCATAATACGTATTAACAGAAAAACAACATTACTAATATATCACACATATAGCAGTATTAGGTCATTTAGGTGCATGCTTTTGCAAAAGAAACAAACACTAGTCTCATGATAAAACAAAATGAAATTCATGATTTTTGGTTTAACAGTCAACTGACCAAAATGCCCTTTTAAAAAGTTGTCATACGAACATCTCTTATTTTAGCCTACAAGGATATTAACAGTTTTTTTTTTAATTATAGAGGAGCACATTCTCCTAACATCCATTAAAGGAATGCCATGCTAATTTTAAATCCTCGCAGCAGGCATTGGCATCAACAGAAGAAAAGTGGATGAGTTTCTCTTTAACAGCTGTAATTTGTGTTTTCCAATCACCATGCTGATTTCTGCTCATTATACTCCGGTTTCACACCGGTAAGTGAGCAAAGTTTGGATTGATTGACTCTAATTAACTAAAAAATGTTCCAAGCCATGGATTTATTATCATGCTAGCTAGCCACAAATGTCAGAGACTTTCACAAATTATTATCCTGTTAAGATAAATATCTTTGAAATCAAACGAGTGTGGCAACACAAGGAACACTTATTGTTATGCTGATGAATTTGTTTGGCATGTTTTCTGCCCAGTTCCACATTAAAGACTCACCTGGGCAAACACACTGTTCCAGTGTATTGTTAAGCTGTACAGTATGACTGAATGACAGACACTCTAGTTACCTAAACTTTAAAGGAACACACTTTAAATGAACAGTAGACAATGTCCATCTAGGGACGTGCATTGGAAATGGGCTATAAATGCTGTGGTGTGGGGCATAGGTCTATGCTACATACTTGTCCCTATAAAAATAAATAAATAAATGTTTTAAATGATTTAGTCAAAATAAAATAAAAAGTATTAAGAGCTACTATATGAAGCAGTGCAGAGCTGCCTAGTCTACTCTATGTTAACAGAAGACCTATTCCCTCTGGGTTCCAAAACTTGGCAGCATCTCCCTCATTGATATTTTAGACACAGTAGCACCTCTCTCCACTCACATTCTTTCCTTGACTCCATCAGCTCTATAGCTCAACTCTCCACTTGCTCATGGACAAAAACAGGACAGTTTGAGGGGACACCTCCATTTTTCCTGATTTCAAAAAGAGTTTTGGTTAGCTTAAGAACAGAACGTTGCTCTGATTCACTCGGCTTCACGTCAATGATCACAAGTGATCGCTGGAGTGAATCCAAACGAAACGGGCTCATCGTCTGCATGGTGGCGCCAGTCTGAAATTGAGAATCATGCTGCCTGTAAATCAGATTTTCCCAACATGTCTCTTGCAAAATCTGCCTATATACAAAACTACAAAGAAAATCATCTTAACCAGCTCTGATGTATTACAAAATACAAAAACACAGTGAGACTCATGCTGTATAGTCCATCCTCCTCTCACTGAAGCAAGCATCTAACATAGAAGAAAAGACATCTCAGCTGTCAAGTAGTCACATCAGTATTTCCATAGTCCACCCTCTTTAGAGTAGGAGCCTTTTTGGTGTGTGCACTTTGAGGCACACCTGCAGATAAATGTGAGACATCTAGTCATGGCTCACTTTCATTTATTTTTGGGATTGATTAGATACAAAGAGAGTAGATAAATGTGTTGGGGAGGCACTTGTATTTGAGATATTGCCATATAGTCTGTAAGGAATATAAAAATGGATGAACATTTTTCTCTTCAAGGTGCTTTTGGACATCTAGTGGCATCATGCAAGTAGTTACTATGATATTGCACATTAAAGCAATTATATAGGCTGTTCTGAATGTATAATATTGTATAATATATTTAAGTTCAAAGCTACAGAAGAAAACTCTATTGAAGCTCTGAATTCACTTTTTGCAGCTAAAAGAGTACTGTATATGTGAACATGTGAATACTTTTTCTTTTTCTCTTTACTATTTCTAATATTCCAATTGACTGAATAGTAATAATCCTTAATTTTAGATAAAAGGCTATGGCCATGTTAAGACTCTAGACTGGACCAGTTGCGGTCAATTATGTCTTTCTAAGGTTGTGTTCACACTGCCCCCTTCTGTCCCCAAGAGGCATCCAGCGTATCAACAAAAACAACAGCATCTCTATCAACCACACACGGACAGGAGAGGGCAACCCATATCTCTAAGGAGCATTGGCCTTGAGAAAATCCACAGCATGTGTACTCTTTCAAAAATTATATGACCATTCTTACTCATTTATTTCTATTTTTTTAATGTAAATTAAAACATGTAATGAGTCTTAGGAGGTTTAGACTAGTATTGTTTATCCAGAAACAACTTTTAAACTCTATATGGAACAGGCATTAGTGTTGTGTACCATTAGTATGACATTGTTGCAACATGACGAAACAAAAATCTATTTTCAACCAGTACTAAATGTGATTGAGTTAAGATTCCAAATTGAAAACAGTGTTCCCCCAGGGTTCTTTAGAAAGCCAGTGGATAGTGCGCACACAACATCCTTTTGTGCACACTATTTACCCCTGGATTGCTTCAGGCTAATGTCTCAATAATTTTCACTCCTTTCTCAGGTCCTTCCCACAAAGGACTTAACTAATGATCCATGGACAAAATGAAGCATTTAAATTTATTCATTAATCATTCATCTCCAGCTCATTGAAAATGCTAAACTTCCACAAAATTAAGATTGAATATTGAAAAGTGATTGAGGGAGACAGCTCTCAAAGAGTGGAGGAGAGTGGAGGAGAGTGGAGGAGTGTGGGGAGCGGTAACAAAAACAGGGTCTTTCAAGAGACAGTGGTCTTCACATGGGCATGGTCAAGGTGGCCAAGGTGTGCTAAGTGCTAGTTAAGGTCACAGCTTTTCACTAGTTGTAATTAGATCTTGAAATCTGGAGAAGCGTAGAATTTCTGTCAACACTGCCTGTAATTATTCTCTTTTCCAATTAATGGTGACATAGATTAATTATCTGATGAGGCAAAGCCAATTGCAATCATTCACCCAGCTAAAATTAGATCAGTCCTGACAGCAGCATGAAAGTCACCTGTTTCATTGTTATGGATTCGCTGCAAGTAAAGAGGGGGGAATAGTGAAGCGTGCTAGGGTAAGTAAGTTGTCTGGTACAGGTGAATGTCCAATTACACTGCGATTTGAACTGTAGGCATCTAGTCATTCGATCCTGGACTGACTTGTTTGTTCACCCCGGCATCTTCAATGGTAGTAGAGTCATCTGTCAGGGATTGCAGGAACGCACTGATGAGCTGAATTTCTGCTGACAACCCCTCCTGTTTGAATAACAGAATAAATGAAACAAGCTCATTAAGAAAATGCTGTTTTTGAACAAAGGCAATACACAAACTCCTGCATCCCAAACACTTCTGATGGTGAGTCTACATTTGTGAAAAGTAAAGTTACCATAATGTTCATATTTTTGAGAAGAAGGAGAACAAGAGGCTCCTGGTGAACCATGTCCAGGTTCAGTGCTCTTCTGTTTTAAAAACCTCAGCATCCAGTTTTTCTATTAAACTGCCTGGCACTGTCAACCAGCTTGGGAATCTGAACCGGCCTAGTCATGCAGAAATTCTCTGACTAACAATTATATCAGAAACAGGATCTTGGATTACAGTCCCCTGGGACTGGGGCAGTGGGCGTCTGCTCCAATCATTACTGGCCATTCAACAAGGCTCTGCACTGCTCTCCGCTGTTAGCCATTGTCAATTATGCCATCCCTAGTGTAAACTCGCAGAACACAAAGCTGAACTGCCAGTTCTGGCAGGAGTGTAACAGGATGACAGCCCGCCACCCTCCACTCCCACCACCACCCCCACCCACTCCCACTCACCCACCCTAGGGTTCCCCGGCCTTCCTCCCCTCAAGCTACTTTTGAACAAACCATGCCATTTGGCTTCTGATTCAAGTACGCCTTAGCCGTGAAAGTGTGAACCTGACCTCTCTTATGTTCTGCTTGTGGGGTTAAGTGGACATGATGGATAGTATAGGCCTTGTCGGGATTCAGCCTGGTTCATCTCCAGTCACAAATGGTATCAGTTCCATTGATTTCTTTATCTCTTTCTTACAAACTGGCAACAATATTGTTAATCTATGTATCATGCAATTGTGAATTTCTGATTAGTAATCACTTTCGGCATACTCTCAGTGCATTTGTTATGGATTATAAAATCACATTAAAGGGATTATATTTTGGTAATCATGCAGATTGTGTGTTTATGCCTGTTAATAAACTAATAAAGGTTTTTATTTATTTTTTAAATATCTTTTCTCATAAAGGTTGTCCTTTTTGGATTATAGGTCTGTTCACAAGTAGCCTGTTTAAAGTGAGGGTTGCTTGCTCTGATGGACCCTGTGCTGAGCTGTGACGGGTGACGGTGTGGTGCGCTTGAATACACCAGCTCTTTTGTCCTTCACACTCTGCAGCTCTCTGATAGCTCCTCCCCCTGTGCCCCACTCCTCCCTGCCTTGAGCTGTGATCTGCTGGGCCCTTTTGAGGCTGGGCCACTGAGACATGGCTGCTCCTTGTAATGTCTGAACCAGACCCATCAAAAAAAATGTCAGCAGTCAGAAGAGGAGAAACAGAGAAGGAAACCACTTAATAGTGTTTTCACTCTGCACTCCCCTGGAAAACCACTAATCAAATCTGGGTATATTTTGCTTCCAGCATATCTGATGAAGTTGAATTTTGGTAGACAAAAACAAAAAAAGGATTCTGTTTTACACAAAAATAACAGATTGCAACTGGCAAACATGGCTAGGGTTTTGGGATGACCTACTGTTGAGATAAAGAGGAAGTTAAAAAAGGTAGTAATGGTATGGTTGCATGCCACTTGGCTCTGCGGTAATGCTGGACAGGAGATTTCATAAAGATTCATCACTGTCCCTCTGTCCGCTTTGACCTCATCTCACATCACAGCACAGATTAGACACCGATTATCCTCTAATTGAAGATCCTTACTTCTCAACCTTGCAGAATATGCCGCCACTCTTCTGCAAGAATGACAGAAAGTTATTCTGTTCACAAAGAAGAAGATATCTTCCATGTGGCGTAATGAACTCACTCGAAATTAGCCATGAAGTCAAAAAACACCCTTGCTAAACAGATAATAGGCTGAAATGTTAATGCGATGTGACCAAACACCAAGTGTTGTGTATATAGAGTTATCGAGAGAGGCAGAACCAGCCTTAGACAAGGGGTCACTGCATAGGCAATCTAGCAGACACATCATCCATCACATCACGTCTGTGATCTGACGATGAGTGAATGTATAGACTGTAATGTAACAGTGGCGTCTTTAACTTCACCATAGCAGTGAGGCACAAAGCCATGGTGAATGTTTGCCTGGCTGCCTTTACTTTGCAAAGAAGACACAAGGCAACTGACTTCCCGGATGAGGCTCAAACAATGCCATGCATAACATGGAGTTACTGTAGTATGCAAAATAATACGCTTCCATCCAGTAGAATACCTAGACTGGGATAAAAGTTGAATAAAGGGATTTACCATTTAAATGAATAGTGACAGTTTGTGCAGTATTCCAGCCTGTTTTACATGTATATGTACAAATACCTGGGCTGTTTTTATTTTCTGGTCGGTCTCATGAGAAAGAGCCTGGCACCGGTCCAGTTCAGCCTGGCTGTAGACACTGCGTTGTTTGAAGTATTTCACCAAAGCTTTGTGCATCCTCTTCTGCAACAAAGAGAGCTAGGGGGAGAGAAGGCAGAGAAAAGGAATTGGTAAGGCAGGAGAGGAAATTAATGGCAGTGTTCAAGAAGAATGATGGAGGGGAATAGAGAAAGCAGTCAATAGCCCATTCTGCAGTACACGGGCCTGACAGGAATTTCACAGTCTCTTGGTTTCTCTGCCCACTCGTGTGCACTCATCAGAATCCAGTCACATCTGGCTGCCAGGATGGGGGGTTAATTTTCTCTAAATGCTTCAGCAGTTTTGTTCTAGCCGAGGCAAACTCTGTGACTGCAAAGCTGATGAGTAAAATATTTCTACTTCACCCAGTTTAACTTTATACCAATCCCCTCAAGACATATTTTACACATACACACAGAGTCATGAACCCCCCACTGAAACCAGAAATTATTCCTAGTCTCTTGGAAAGACATGCTGCTTGCTTTATTATTTTAACACAGTTTCAAGCAAAGAGGTTTAAATTCTGATAGATGCCATTGCTTTTCTCCCCCCCTCCATCTCTCTACTCTTCCTACAAAGCTTATCATTGCTTGGCAATGTGTTCCCCAGTGCATTGAAAACTAAAGCGAATTAGCTCAGTCATCAGCTCCTGAAGGAAAGACAATAACAAGAATGCTCTTTATGGTGTGCCCTGTTAAAACCCAAAAGCTGAAAACCTCCACATAAACAAAGCAATGCTTACACGTACAGTGGAATCAAGAGCATTTTTATAAAAAGGCACATGCTGGCAAGTGCTTTCAGATACTAATTAATCATGCTTTTTTAATTTATAAATGAGAATTTTGCTTATTTTATTTATGTATTTATACTTGTTGCATTTTGATTAAGACATAATGCCCTAATGTTTAACTACATTCTCTCTTTTAAAACAAAAACAACTATATCTAATATTAGATAAAACAGCTAAGGTGTGTCTTGACTGGACAATTACTAAATAGGGCATACTTCTTCCACTACAAACATACAAAGCCAGGAACTGTTGAATAAAATTATCTGTATCTGACTTGCAAATATATTAAAGCTGCAATCTGCAAAGAAAAGTTTAGTAATACATGTTCTTATATCCCATAAGTTACGATGGAGTATGACTAAACACTAAAAGTAGCACATTTGCATTTAAACATCTATTAAGAAATTCTGCTGATGATGGTTGTTAGGTTTCACCTATCCTGGGTGACAATGGTAATACCTTTAGAATAAATAATACACTACCATCAGTGGTGGACAAAGTGTTGCTAAAATAAAATAATAATAAAAAGTAATAAATACAAAAATAATAAGGTCACTTAAGTATAAGTATGTATTTTATAAACTATTGGGCATATTTATACAGTGCTACATGTATTTAGTTACATTCCATCACTGACTCACATTCAAGGTATGTGGTTGGAAACAATTCACTCAAGATAAAGTAACAAGCTTGACACTAGATGCTGCACCTCATTAGCTGTAATTCAACATGGCAACTTGTGGAGGGTTAATTAATTCAGCCCTAAAAGTAGAATTAGAATCATTTTACCATTTTAACACGTAAATATAAACTATGGGTTGTGTTGCGATGGCTTGGAGAAGTTTAAATCACAAACCCACTTCCAATCATTTAGTATAGATGTTTCATGTTTAGATGCTTTTTGTATAGTTTTAGACAAAAAAGCAAGGTGCAAGAAAATGTATTTATAATAATATTTTTTACCATACTTCATGCCAGTTTATATTTAATGTGTTATGTGCTGTATAGTTGTTGTCTTAAAAGCATAGTATGGGTTGTTTTTAATTTGTCACTTGATTTATATGTTGCAGGAAGTCGTACTGTCAAGATTATATTTCAAAGATACTTAAGAGATGGTTTTCATTGTGTCCCTCACTTGAATATAATGAAAGAAATGACAAGCTCTCCAAACACACAAATGAATGTTGTGAGGCATCTCACACATGTGCACTAATGCTCTGATCTCTCAAATGATCATGACAATGTTTAATGCATTTAACTTGTTGCCTTCAGTTACAAACAAACCAATTAATGGTAATCTCATTGTGTAATATACGTACTAACTGGGACAAAACATTCAAACATTATAGGGATAATTATAAATTGAAAACAGGAAAGAAGAGGGCTTGAACGTTTCTGTAAATCAGATTACATGTGATATTCATTTCAGAAACATTGTTGATTTTAAGCATGTTATAAAAACTACATTCTGGCATAAAAACACTAGGCGAGAGGCGGCTGATATAGAAGTGTAGAGTTGAAACAAACAAAAATGGTGAAGGCTGAATCCAGAGTAAAAGAAAATCAGGCTTTGATCATGAGCGTGGAAAATCCTGTCCACAGGATTTTATTTTTGCATGCATTTTTCACTTGATAACATTCATGCAGTTAGATGAGGAATTGCTCAAGTAAAGGTATTAGTCATTTTTGGAACAAATAATATGAATTTTTCATTGCAGGAGCAGTGTGGCTTCTTCTTGGCGTTATGCTTGTCATGTGTAATTCTATTCCAGTTAAATAGTGTCACAAACTATAAAGAAAAAACAGTAAAATGCTGCTGAGTTGTCTCCCTCAACTAGTCAAAACCTCTGGTGCTATTTTGTCTGATCATAACCTGTGTTTGCTGCTGATCCCTAACCAATGGGGTGCGTGTGTGTGTGTGTGTGTGTGTGTGTGTGTGTGTGTGTGTGTGTGTGTGTGTGTGTGCTGTGGTGAGCAGAAACAAATTTGGAACACCCTGATAATAAAACATTTCACCTCTGACCACCTTACAAAAACTATAATCAAGATAATATAGAAGGTATAGTATTTACATGTGCCATCAAGCTCTCTCTTTACTCCCCTTGGTGGCAAAACTACAAAGCTATCATTACATTATGTCATATCCATCATCCTCCTCCACTCAAGTTATCTCATCATTATTAGATTGCTGCAGTCACCTCCTTAGTGGTTGGCAAACTAAAACCTTCTTAAAATGACTGCCCTGCAAAGGATAGCATGGAATAGAACATAAGATAATGGCACAAAAATCCTAAGTCATGAAACATAATTAAAAAAGAGAGGGGGGTGGTGATAGTAAACATAACAAAGAATTATATAATCCGTACCTGTATGTAATAATGAAAAGATTCATCTGTGTGGTTTTTCTCGCTCAAAGCAGACACTGCCTCTTGTTTGGCCTCCAAGAGGATCTTCTTAAGCTCTTCGTAGTCACTTGCCAGCTGTTTGTTCTCCTTCAGTGAAATTTGCAATGCTTCCTACACACAAATGAAAACAAAATGTTTAGGTAAAATGGTAAAGGTAAATAATATGTTTATAGTAGCTATGTAATAACCACCAAGACACAAGTAACTAACTGTAACTGTTGTAATTGTGACATACCTACATTATATTGTGACTGGTGATGTGCTGATACAACCTTCTGTCTCGCAATCCTAATCCTGATCAATTCAGAGTATCTATCAATACTGGATATTGATCCAATACTATTTTTCCCAAATTTCCCAAACATACTTACTTGTATATATTTTACTGCTCTAAATTCACTGAAATCATTTTTATATACGGTAACATGAGGCCAGGCGTCGCTGTGGTGCTAAAAACTTGATTTTGATTTGATTTGTTCTGTGACTAAATTAATGTAACAACTGCAGAGGCAGCATCATGTACAGTACAGATGTAAAATACTTGATTAATACTTGAACGAATGATCACATAGATCGATGTACATTACAGAAGGATTTTATATCGTGAAGGGAACCGGCGAGACAATATACAGTACTATGCATACTGTATAGTAACAACACACTGACCATTTAGAAGACACTTGTTGTACCACCGACCTGCTATGTGTGCGTACAAAACAATACGTGCTTCCTGTATTTGTGTTGTTAATTAAGGCAATATAAATAGAAGACATACAACAATGGACACTTTTCTGGGAAATCAGGCAAATCAATCACAGTGAGTATGTCTCTCATGTCCTCTGTTCATTTGAACAATGTTCCCCAAGTACTGGATATGTGGCTGGTGAATATCTCAACTCTACCTGCAGACATAATGAAGTGTGTCTCTGCAGTAAAACAGAACAGCACTAAAGTGATGAGTTTAACCCAGCAGAAAGAGGGGCTGTAAACATGACAAATGCGTGCTATTGATTTCAGGTTTAATTACTCCATGCAGCACTGACAAAGCCCATCTGATGCTGTTGTGAAGTGTAAATGGAACAAATTACACTTCATTGCCCATAAGAAACTGATAACGTTGGCAGTTTGCATTGTTTACTTTGTGCTCGCCAAACGACAAGCCCTGATCAAATCAAAAATTAGGTTCCCTGTACGAATAAATAGAGATGACCACAATTTCCACAGGACTATTTCACCTTGATACTATACCCTCTTCTTTGTATAAAATAAGCATCGGCAGGTTGTATTTAATACAGCCACATACTAATTCCCATCAGGCTATTAGCTTTACAGACCTGTATTAGTTTCTATAGAAAAGAGGAGCTGTGACCGACAGGAGCTTATAAGAGTCAGCAGTTTTAGAAGAAATGTCTTCTATTAGAAATATCTGAAATAGTCTAACCATTCTGCTTCATGCACTGTGGTTTCTGAATGCACACTCTGCTTATTATGTTATGCTAATGCAGACATTATGTGTGCTTTATATTGGTCTCAATGATTAAAGTGACCAATTTCCTTCGAACTTCATACTCTCTCTGATCTTTTTATTTGGTGCGAAGTATTGTTGTTATATCATCTTATTTCGTGAACTGAAAAGACTAAACCCTTTTTTGCATGGCTAACTTTTATCTGGCTAATGGGAGTTGTGTCTATGAGGAAGACTTCTAATTCTTAAATTGTCTCACACCAACAACTTCTTTAAAGTTGCTGCACTTGGATGCATGGCGGCTTAAGCTCCATTGCCTTTTCTTGTTTTGAACTAATGCATTCTTGATCACCGTTTAATGAAACTATATACCACATGGCGATTTCACATTAGATAAGCCATGTGAAACCCCCATCAGCAAAGAGGCTCTGGCTGGGGCTGATAATCCTGCAGATGAAAACCTTAAAATAAATAGGGGTTTCTCTTACGAAGGAGTGTTCAAATACATGACATTTTGCGCAGAGTGTACCCATTTTTTTAAGAGCCTATTTCTGACATTGATATAAAAAAGTCTAGATTATATTTGATATTCTGAACTATATGCTTTGATCCAACATTGATATGAAAAATGTTGGCCTACAGGTAACAAAACAGGCGCAGGATCTCACCACGACATGCATCATCAAATTCGTCCAGACAAAAGACTATAACAACACTAAGTTGTCATTTGTGGGAAAAGCACTTAAACAAGATTGACCATGGCTTGTAATTTTAATTGCACACAGCTCTTTTCTCTGCATCTTAAGGGCAGTATTGTGACAAGCAATGTGCTGACACTAATCCACAAACAAATAAACAATGAGATGTGTTTTTGTTTTTTTTACAGCTTGTCTCTGATTCCACAGCATTTGACACAAAAAAATCATGTATTTGCAGAAAGTAATACTGAACAACATTTTGTTACCTTGGTGTCTTCCATTTCCTTTTTTTTCGCTGTAACATGAGCAGTGTGTGTCTGCATGGATCTCTCTCTTCGTAGTTGGCAGTTATTAATATCAGACTGCAAGGTGCTCATTATAAGAGCAGCTGATTTGTTTTTGAATTCCACCACATCAAAAACACTTCTGGAAGGAAAAATCAAACTTTACTTTTTTGAAAATTACTTTTGAATATCATAAATATATGATAACTGGATCAATGGGGGAGCTGGTACTTATTTAAGACACTAGTTCTAAACTTTTTTGAGTCATGACCCACTTCAGAATAATGAGGTTGGTGTTTGTGACCCCCCCAACCCCTCAACAACAAGAAAGAGACCTGCAAACTGGTGTAAACAACTGTTTCTACACGCTTCCCCCTGCTGATTTTGAGTAATTTTTGTGAATGCTCTGATTAATAAATGTAAAAAATGCTTTGCTTTAATGACAGTTTAGTTTAGTTTTAGCAGCTAGCACCTAGCCTTGTCTGATGTGCTCCAGGCTCTGTGGATTTTTGATGCGTTTGTGACTTTTTCTCTCCCCCTGCCCCGCCTTCTGACCCCTTTCTGTGTTCAGGACCTCGCAATTTACACATGTAGTTCAGAATAGAACACATTTCATGTACCAAACTTACACAACAACAAAATAACAAGTAAAAAACATTCCCCAGTCTGGAATATGTTATTTCATGTTTTCTTCCCATCCATCTGGAAACCCCCAGAAATTATCTTGCGAACCCCTTGGGGGTCTAGTAGCCTGGCTCCGCCCTCCTACGTACTTCCACTCAATTTTCATTTTCCTAAGGGTGACCTCTAGCTCACCCAGTAAGAGCGTGCCCCCCATGTAGGCTGAGGCCACTGCAGCGGCCGGGTTTGAATCTGACCTGTGCATGTCCTCCCCCATCTCTCTCCCCCTTTCCTATCGAGACACTGTCACTCTGAATAAAGGGGAAAAAAATCCCCCTCAAAAAATAAATTTAAAAAAATGTTCATTTTCCTTCAGTAGTCCGTCTGGTTTTGCAGTATATTCCTTGGTTTTCTTTGGCCAAATCTTTACCAGTCCAATCAGCGAAATATCCAGAAGTTAAAGCCAGAGAAAATTTTGATTTTCCAGCTCGCTCCGTTAGTGGTGAAGGAGTTAGCTAAGGCTTATGCTAGCAATGCTAAGCCGATAGTTGTTGTCGTCTCCCCTCTTGTTAGCCTGGTCCTCCCAGACAGTAAGTAGCAGGACGGAGCCAGGCTACCAGAGCAGCTCTGGGCAGATCCAATAGTTTTAAACTTCAACAGAGTACCCGCCTTCAAGTAAGTTAACACTTGTCAATGGAGAGTGGCCAGACTCTCTGTACAAATGAAATGTACCAGAGTCTGGTAGGACCAGGCTAGGGGTCTAGACCCCCAGGTTGAGAACCACTAATCCAAGAAATACTCATTTTGGAAAAAGGTTGAATATTTTCACATTCTTTAGAGAAAAGGTTGATTATGAATTATATTGAGTACTTCCTGTGTTTAACTAACTTACTGAAGTACTGCTATGGCTTCTGGCATGTTTTCAACTATTTTTTCCATTTTATCTGAAGCAACCCGGCATTCCTCACTCTTCTTTGTAAGGCCACTGATCCTGGCCAGAGTGTTGTCATATCTCTTTACAGTGGCAGTGTGTAAATCCTGTAAACAAATAGTAAAACATCTCTAAGTGCTTAGAGCGAGAGATGAGTTTGTTAAACAAAAGAATGACATGATAAATAGCTGTGACTAGCTTTGTGCTCAATAAGCTTTATAAAGTAACTCTGATTTAGCAACTGTTCTTTGACTCAAGAATTGCTTTATGCAACCCTTAATTTTTCTTTTCCTACCTGAGCCGCTTTCAGGTGGTCACATTTGAGTTTTTTCTCCTTCTCAAGGTTGACTAATGTGTTTCCATGTTCACGCTGAATCTTTTCCAAATCTTCTGTCAGTTTATTGATTTTCTATACAAACAAAAGATCAGTCACAATTCTATAAACTGTTGCTTTTTTTACCTAGAATTATCTTTAAAATAAGATAAATAATTATTACGCTTTATCATTACCTCAATTTTTGTCTCCAATTCTTTTGTTGCTGTGTATGCATCTTCAAATTCTTTCTGAAGTTTTTGGTTAGTTAGCTCTGAGCTCTTTTGCTGTCGAAACAATTCTTCATTTTTATTTGCACACTGACCCTGATGCAAAAGAAAAAACAAGAAGGTATGCCATTATCCTAAAGTCTTAAAACATTTACAGGGGGTAAAAACAGTAACAGCATATGTAACAAGAGTGGGAATGTATAAAATTATGCAATTGAATACAACCGGGCATTTAAAACTATCTTTATGAAACGCATAATGTTCCATTTTTATTGAGACTGTGCTTTGTGAAGCTTGACCTCTTCATACCTTTCATCATAGCTATTCGCTAATACAATCTAAGTGTTCCACAGAAAAAGTAAAATGCAATGATATCTTTTAAAGATTTCAATTTAAGTCTACTTTGTTTGTGTCACAATTTTGTCATTACACTGTGAAGCGCCTCATGAATTTACCTTCAGTAGTTCCAGGGCAGTCGTCTGACCTGTCAGATCTTTCCTCAGAGTTTCAATCTCTTTCTGTAGAGCATAGAAAGAGCCCTGAATAACACTGAAGGAAACATTTGGTATCTGACATTTCCCTTACAAACTGTGACCCATGCAGTATACATAGAATGTGGACATATGTTGTCACTGACCCTGGCCTGCTGTTCTTCCATGAAGGTGAGCTGTTCCTGCTCTTCCAGTTTACTCTGGGTGACACTGTGCCTGGCTACAACTTGGGTCACTTCCTCCTTGGCCTTTTCCCACTGCTTGTCATTGTCAATGATTTTCTGGAGCATCTGCTTCCTCTCCTCATGCATCTGCTTCACTGCCTTCTTGCTAACACACAGAAAAGTAATGGTAAGTTGCCTACTACTGTGTATAGTAAAACCAAATATAGGATATTGCATGTTTCTCCACGGGTTTGGCTTTGATACTGTACCTCTCTGAAATTTTTATCTTGTAGTCTTCTACATTCTGTTCATACTCCATGTTTTCTTTACGAAGAGCTGCAAAAGCATTACGCTTTGAATGGAGCTGCTCTTCTACGCAGGAAACCTCTGTTTCCCCATGAAGTCTCTGTGAATAACAACATATAGTGTGCCGCTGAGTGGATGCACTTATCCAAAACACCTTACAGTGCCATGAATTCAAACATTATTAGTATGCATAACTCCAGTCCAATCATAGCGTGGCAGTTATGTGCCACGCACTACACAATATACTATAAAGACACACATACATAAGTAGACAAAGCAGCACCAACATTATAAACAAAACGTTTTTGTGACATGATTTAAACATCATTGTGACAATACTTACAGTTTTCTCAATGTCTTCTTGCTGTGCAATCAGTTTCTCTTTTAATTTCTTATTCTTTTGCATTTCATCCTCAATTTGAAGTTTCAATTGCAAAATCTGTCATGAAAAGGGGAAAACGTGAATTTGACTACTTTTGTGAACTGCTGAAAGCTACCTTTTTAAACATTAAAATGTAGACAATATCAATTACCTGGGCTTTTTCAGTTTTCTCGAGCTCAATCCTTTCAGGGATACGTTGTGTTGTGGTTGCGCATCTTTCTTCTGTAAGAGCAACCGTCTTTTCAGCATCCTTTATTTCAGCAAATATACCTTCCTCAAGCTTCTTCAACTGGTTTAATTCTTCCCTGAAGAGGAAAACCAGTTTTGTCTTTTGTTATGAAGTTAGTGAATTAAAAGCAGTTTTTGAAATCCAGTGCTTATTTAGGGTTGGGAATCAAACAACAGTTCATAATATAATGCTGTCCCAATATGTAGCTCAAGGGACTTTGTCATCATCAAAGAACAAATTGAATATGTTAACATTAAAATCATGCTGAGCCCATGGTTAGGTCCGATACACTGAGACATGTTGTTTGGTAATGCAGCATCAAGCAGAAATATTGTTACTATGGTTAAAAGTTTAATATACCTTGCACACTGACTCTGTTAAACTGTTGACCATATCTTTGTTTGAGGTGTCTGTTTTATGAATCAAATGATTTCAGTTGCACAATCTATACAAAAATGCTTTCAATAGGAATTACATATGAAATGTTCAATGACTGTGTGGTTATTTAGCATTTTCCTGTAACTTCCTTTGTACTGTACTTTGATAGTGTCCTGTGCATATAATCTAAAGGAAATCACAGAATAAGTGCATTTAGAATGAACAAATCCACAAGAATAAAACACAGTCATACCAGATAAAAAGAAGCCACAAAACAAAAGGACAGAAGCCACAAACTATCTCATCAATGCAAAGTAAAAATCACCAATGATACTGAGTGTATATTATTGATTCAATCTTTTTTATGAAAGATGTGTCCTGTCTCAGTTGTCCTACTTTGATGGTGAACCTTTTTGTTTTCACTGCAGTTAGGATAGATACTCACAATCTGTTAGCCAGCAGATTCTTTGCCGCCAACAGTACATAATCCAGTGATATCTTTTCATTTTTGGTGTCCAGCTCCATCTTTTTGAACTCATTCCGAACCATTATGAGATCACTTTTTGTTTTTGAGTATACTTCATCAGCCTAAAAAAGAAGGGGGGAATCATGGGCTTATTAGTTTCCACAGATATTGTTTTTGAAGACTTTCATAAAGGTACTGAGTCAAAACTTAATATTCTAAATCCTATACCTATAGTATGCTACTGCCACAAGTCAACAGTGAGACTGTGCACTAGAAGGTTTTGATGTTGTCTTAGTTTTGGCAAATCTGAGAAAATACAGAAATCTGGCTTAGCTATTAACTTTGGGCTTAGTCTGGTTTTAAAGATTAAAAGTTGAAGATCAGAGCGCAGGATTACCATCTTCAGAACACTCGCAGCCAATGACTTGTTGAGATGCAATTAAAAAACAAACATATAATTTGTTCTAACTGCGTCAGTATAATTAGTAATATTTGATTCTGGGCATTAAATTTAAAGTACAGATGAGGCTGGATTTGGTCATTATCGATGTTGCTGCATCCTAACTTGAACAAAAGAAATCAACAAGGAGAAAAGCTTAATTAAAATCAGGGAATTATCAAAGTTATTAGGATTCATCATCTGGGGACCATGAATGGCTGTACCAAATTTCATGGTAATGCAGTCAATTGTTAAAAAGGAATGATTTTACTCAATCAATGTGTTGGATGGACCAATAGACCAACGAACATTGCAGTCCCTAGTGCCATGCCATTTGTGGATTAATAATGGAGTTAAAGAAAAAGAACGAGTGGGTGAGTGAGATACAGCCTTATTACCTTATTTGGTGCTCATTTTATTGTGGTTATTTGCTTATGTATAAAATGAACCAGAAGGTGGTTAAGCACATATCTGTGCGGGACCACCACCAAAGACAGAGCTATTAATTAACAATAGCCTTGGCAAACATAAGTGTACAGCCTTTCTGGTTTTGAAAATATCAACACGGAAATTGTTTTTAAAACAAGAATGAATGAAATTAGATGTTACCTCAGCTTGTGCAATGTTGATTTGATTTATGATGCCTCTCTGGAGGACCAGGTTTTCATTCACAATGGGAATTTGTTTTTTGGCAAAGTTAATGTCCTCGTGTAAGGTCTGGTTCAACACTTTAGTGTGTGAAAATTTCTCCTGGGCTTGGTCAAGTTTCTCTCTTTCCAGTTTGAGCTGCCACTTTAGTTCAGTGATGTCTCTAATGCAAGCTTCGTGCTCTATAAAAAAAAAATAGTCAAAAATAAATTAGTTCATTCATTGTACAAGAACAACAGCAGAATATTTTTCATGAGGAGATGATAACCCACTTCTAAGTCACTGACCTTTTTGGACTACAAAAGAGTGCTCTTGTTGTTTCCACAGTGAAATACTGTCAACTTTGTTCTCCAAAAATCTTTTTCTTCTCTTCTCTTTGTGGAGAGCTTCCTCTGCATACTGCCTATCAGCTTCCAGCCGCTCAATCAGATACAAAACCTCTCCAAGGACTTCATTTATTTTCTTCAATAGTGGCGATAAAGGACAACTTTCTAGAGGATGACAAACTTTACAAGATTGGTACATTTTATTGTACTGTATCATAATTTTCTACTCAATAAGCAAAAGCCTAAACAGGTACTAATGTTTGCAAAAGGTCTTTTAACATTATATGACTGACTACAAAGTGCAGATAAACATAAACTTGATCCAGGGTATTCTATTACCAGGGTGGTTACTTGATGGTATCTAATCAATTATTATGTCGACAAAAGATGTGAACCAGTAACTGGGACTGGTAGGAATTATTGTCTCCATGACTCGCCACTACTGAAAATAATATCTTAACCAACCTAGAGCTTCTCCAAGTACCGGTAAGTGCACACTACACACTTATGTGTTGCTCAGGCAGTGTTTGGTTTTCTATTGCATAACAAAAACTATAATTTAAAAAGAAAAAAGGGGTCACCGCTTGCACTAATTGCGATGCCTTCGACGAACAACTCCGTAGACATCACTGATTCAGTATCTGAGTCTCTGGGCTGATATCTGTTAAAAAGGAGTTAAACTCATGTCATGTTTTTATGTCCAACTGAATATAACAAAAATAAATAATGAATGAAAACAACAGAGAACCTCACCTTAAAGTTTTACTGTATTGGTGCTTGTCCTGATTGATCAGTGGCTGATATTTTCCAGGCTGGTACAAGACAAAAATGCTTTTAAATAGATGTTTACTCATATCTGATATTTGTATTACAATCTCTCACAGGTCACATCTGAGATCAGTTTACCTGTTGACACCAATTTTCCACCGTCATCTTCAGCTCTTGGATATGGTAAATGGCATTGTTGACACATGGCGAGGGACTGTTGAGCAATGCACAAGTACGACGTCTACCGGAGCAGACTGCTTGAAGATCTGCTTGATCTTGAGAAACACAAAATATTGAGATCTGTAAATACATCTTTTAGTTTATCACAAACAATTGCTTTCAGAGAAGCAATGAAAAGCCAACCCTACCTACAGATGTCCTTTACATAATGGCACAAAGCCCTCAAAACTATTATATAATTACCACACTGATGAACCATCTCTCAACAGACTTTTGTTGGAACAAATGCTCACCCTACTTCAGTAACTTTATTTTGAAAAGTAATTATAAAAATGTATTTGGCTGTGAAAGATGTTCTGTGATTCTTTACTTTCTCTTTTATTCTGGTTGCATAAACTCTGCAATACATTAGAAGCATCACTGTGAGAGCAGAGACAACAAATTTGAACAAGACATACCCAAGGGCACAATTCTTGGTGGTGAAAGGACGCCATCTGGCTGACAAAATGGGTAAGAAACAATGCAAGTGGCAATACTTCACATGAAATAATACAGACTTAGTCTTTTGTCTATATTAGTGCAACGACAAGTGAGTAACCTTTGGGAAAATTTTAAATGTGGAGATTACTGAAGACCAAGAGTATGTTAGTGGCAAAAGGTTTTCTGTACTGAATATTATTTTAATATACAGTAGGCCAATGCGAATGCAACCACAAACACTACTTTTAATTCAGTCCCCCAATGATTAATTCAAAAAGCCTAGACATAGTATAACAGTTTATTAGTCCATTACAATTTATTAAATTATTTTCTGCATTATTTTCTCACTCCTCTGTCTCATACTGTAATCTATGATGTAAAACAGTAGGTAAGATGGAGGTAGTCTATCGGCGACGTTTCATTTTTGGGATTGTTCAGGTGCCGCCGGAAATTCTGCCGGATGTCCCTAATTTCGGCCGGATGTCTGTCACCTTGCGCTTTTTTTGTGATGGCATTCTAAACTACGGTCAATTTATGAGGACTATGGTGAACTGCTCCTAGCCAGACCCTCCTCCGCAGCGCTGTGAAGGAAGGTCTGTCAATGCGAGACTAAGATGGAGGTAATGTTTTTTTCACTGCAGGGCTCAAAAGAGAGAGGGGAACAGGGGTGTTCATAATAAGTAATACCTTTAATTAATTTAATTTATTCAATTTTCCAGTATTTTATTTTGAGGGCCAACTTGTTGCTGTCATTATCTAGATGTATGGGATAAAAATGGACGGACTGTTTTTCTCTGTGCTCAAACTGCTCCTTTCACCTCTGGGTATGTGCTCAACTTTGCAAGGTAAGTAGATAAAGTGTCCACCCACAGATTCAGCTGAACATGAACGTATGCCACTGAAAGGAGGACCAAGCATATGCACACCCACAAGAGCATTTTTAATTGTCACAAGTGGTGGTATAACATGCACCACCAGGTGATCATGCACTTGTCTTGCCAGCAGTGCCATTGTGGTGACATTTGTTGTTGCCTATAACCTTATTAAGGACAGCGTCACATGTTTGGGATAGGCCCCTTCATAACAGTTAGACAGGTAAATGACCACATTACAGAGATACAACCAAAACTGTCAAATACCTGTAGACAAACTAGAACTCTAATCAGTATGAAATAGGTCACTGTATGTGACACTAGTGAATTGAACCTTTTCCAACTGAGATAACAGTTATCCTGCTATGATCATCCAATAATTATAACAGTGACTAGCGAGTGAGCTTACTCAGACCAATAGCCTACAAGAACAGTCAAGTAAAAAATGTGGGGACACCAGAAATGAAGGCCATCTGTTGCTGTGCAGTTTAGATGAATAATACACAGTGAAAGAACAAAGTGGGGTAGGAAGGTGGTGAGGCAATATGTCACCAGTGGGCTGAATAAGCTCTAAATCATACTGGCAGGGTGTATTATGGCCACAGAGCAGGCCCATGTGAGTCTGAGGACCAATTCACCAAGTTACAGTACACCTGTCATTTCACTAATGACATTAGATGTTTAAATGTAATTATCATAACAAATTATGTACCACCCTAATATAATTTCTGTAGTGCAGTCCAGTCAGTACTTTCTACAGGCTGGACTTTGTGTGGGCAGTTCACTCACTGTACTGGGACAAGTTTGGTCTCCAGATGAACTTAATATCTGTAGACAGCTCAATAAATACTACATTAAGTTGTGTGTTAACCTAAAAACGACTGAAAATTCATTTTGTAGACTGTGACAACTGCTGGTTAATTTCTGTCATCCATATTTGTTTGTAGTTATTTTCCTATTTAGACCTAAAAAAAAGGAAGAAAAAGAAGTTGGTCAAAGTGAACTGGTAACACTTTATAATAACTATCATTGATCAATGGTAAATTGATAGTTAATTAAACTAAAGTTAAGTTATTTTACTGATAAGAAATAATAATGTTTACTTATTATTAATAATGCTATGATTTATGTTTGTTTAACAGTGTGTTGTTGCACACATCGTAACATTTTATATATGATATTAAAGTATTACGTGTTAATGCTTACCAAATATTTTTTAAACCTTTTGTAAACCGTCAATAAACATTGTTTGGCTATTATGAAGTTGCAACTGATTATATTGATTATAATACCTTGCTAATGATTAATAAATACTTTGTAGAGCATATATAAACATTATTTATATAGCTATTATCAGGGCACGAATATTAAGTTAATCATCTTTTTCATTGATCACCAATAAATAGTTAATGGGGCCAAATTAATGTTACTTGATGCTTTATAAACCACTTATACAGTATAACAGTTCTTAACCACTGAAAACGTATTATCTATCTATCTATCTATCTATCTATCTATCTATCTATCTATCTATCTATCTATCTATCTATCACCGATTATTTATTACACTAAATAAATGATATAATAACATACTGTATACATTCATTCCATTCCATTGTTTGTTAACAGTCAAATAAAATAACTGTTAACTAAAGTTTAATTAACTATCAATTTACCTTTTATTAATGAGGATTATAATAAAATATACTTATTTACAGTTTATACAATTAAATCTTCTCACCTTGCTGACTAGGTCGTCCTTCCCTTGACGGGAATCTAAGCGGTTCAACGTCCGGCATGGCTCTTGTCCGATGGGGAAAAATCACCAGTTTAAACTCCACCGTCGTGTGAAAACGTAAAACCGTTGACATTCAACATTAACCTGGACATTTTATGGAGAAATGCAATGGTTAATTATGGGTTTTATGTAGGCCTACACATTCGTTAGCTATGATAAGTATAATATTTTCTGTTAGTTAGTTAATCTTTTGGACAAAGTTAACGTTGGCTAAAGTTGCAACTGATACCTTCACTCATCTCGCTCTCTTAGCTAACGTTAAATTGACGGTTAATTAACTTAGCTAATGACATATTAATGAGCAGGGGGGGTTGTTGTCATGGCAGAAAGTGAAAGCGAAAAATGGAAGGCTATCAACTTACTTGTATTAATAGGCTACACCTTTGACTACCAGCTATCTTGCTATCTTGATGTTTGTTATTGTTCTTCTGAATGACAACGCTGCAGCTGACCTGTAAAAAAGTTGACTTTTAGCTATATTAAAGTTTTCTCCAAATGAATCAACTGAAGTTGCAACTCATGTCAATCTTCTGCTCAAGGGTTGCTTAGCAACAAGGGGCTGCGCTTGGAGAGGGTAAGTTGCGTTCAAGAGCAGCAATGAAGGTGAGTGCTTTTGTTTGGCAGCACCAAGGACGGTTTAGCAGCACAAGTGGTGTTTCCTACTCGTTTCATGCGAAGTTAGGCACATTTTGAGTAATAGAAACAGAGAATCGTAGAGGGGGTTGTAAATGAAAAAATAGTTATTGTATTTTAAAACCTCTGCAGACTATAGGCTAATGGTTATTCTTTACTTATTATTAGTAGCGTGTTCGTTGGGGTCACAACTCCAAAAATATGGGATATATGGGAAAATATATGACGTAGCCATATTATTCAGTCGGTTACAATCCAAATTGTAAATTACAATTATTTAGTGAGTCTGGGTCTATCTTGAAGAAAGATCTTTAAATAAGATTGGTCTTTAATGTAATTATTTTAATTGAATAGGCTTTTTTCATTCACAAGAGTTGGCCTACTGAAAACACATCTCGATGACGCCATCTTCCCAAAGCTACAAAATTCTTGCAGCGAGTGAACGTTTTAGTGCATAAGTGAAAATGTAAAAGTAAATCTCCTAATTTTATTTATTTGTCCCCCTTTTGCATCACAGCGATCAAACATTAACATTTTGCAGCAGAAGGATACTGACGCAAGTTAAGAGATTCCGCATTACGTCATCGCAAAGGCCACATAGTGGAGGCAAGTGCTCCCTCTATCCTCTCCTCAGCCAGTACGCTACCCGAAAATTTCCACGACACAAGCTTTGCAGGAGAGCGGCATAAGATCGACCGCTTCGTGCAGTGATGCAGCACCCTACACCAAAGAAACCCTGATCGCACTGCAGGACACGACCGGCTCTCTGATTCCTGGATGAAAAATAGTGATGTAGCCTAGCCTTGAAATAAATTGTGGTAAGTGTTGGGCAAGTGCTCTGCTGCAGCTGCTAGAGACTGGCAAAGCAGCAGAGGAGCCACCTTAACCTACTTTGTCACTCCGGGTGAAATGAGTTTTACCGATCAAGTTTCAGCGATAAAAAACGGGAATGTGCATGATAAAAACATTAGAAAGGAAGTCGTAAAAATATTTCTGTAACAACGAGACCTTTGTGTCGCGTACAAACAGGTGTCTCTGGCGTGACAGGTGATCGTCTGAGCTATACCACAATGTGCTTTTTGCCTTTTCCCTTTAATTACTGTGATGGAATTGAGATGTTTTTCTTAATGTTAGTTTCCAGAGGGCAACATGACACTGTCTATGCCCAGGAGTAGGCTACATTCTCTTTCAATCTTGTGATTGAAATACAAATGTTCTGTGTTGTCCATAACGTCACACATTTGCACAGGCAGACTGTACTGTATTTCCATTCATTCTAGTAATTGTACTATTTTTGGTACTTAAAAGAATTTACTCTTTTTAGTTTGTGCAAAGAACTCAAAGACAGTGTTGCAAATAAAATCACAGCACCAGCAAACCATAAATCTGTAGCTTTCTCACTTAACATAGCAGTCCTAAAGTTTTGGCTTTTTGCAGCTGAAACCATGGTGATCATCAGCAGGCGACAGAGAGCAGAGGGCCCTGCAGCAGACATCACTGGCTGGTACCAGACAGAAGGAAAAAACTGTTTCACTACCTATACAGCATGTAGCCTACTACAACACTGGAGCACAACATCTCTGGCTGTGCTGAGCTCCAACTGATTAACCTTAAGTGAACGGCACAGCTTTTTTATTCCTGTCAAGGGATGGGATTCGGATGCCAGTGCAGTTTATAGTTTGATGTAAAAATAACTCTGGCCAATCACTGGTAACAGCTGCGATGCACTGTACCGAGCCAACCAAAACATAGTTTGCTCAAGTAAGTGCTTGTGTTTGGAAATTTGTTGCATGACAATCTGTTCAAGGAGGATATAAATTAACAGCACTGTCCACTATGTTTTATTGAGTTGCTACAGAAATAGACTCATAATGTAAATAACTGACTACTTAGGCATTTTTGCAATTAAATATTCGTCTGACAGAAGTCAGTGCAGCATTAAAAGATGTTTCATTACTGTGAGGACCTTGGTGTGGTTTTGTCAGTGCTTAGTCCTACCAGTCATTCTGCAACAGTAACAGTAAACAATGATTTGCTCTTTTAAGGGCAGTTATGTTCTATTGCTGCCACTGTGACAGTGCGACAGAGAAAGAGTAATGTTTGTTGGGCACATGCCAGGAATGAGGTTTGGGGTCTGCAAGTGGAGAGCCTGTTAAGCTGTACAAGAATGTGGAGCCTTCTCATTTGTAGTTAAAGATAGAGGCAGCATAGGCTGTATCCTTGCTGACAGTTTCTAATTTCAGATATCTTTAGTCGTCCATTTTGATTGCTTTTGTTGTAATGTTTCCTTGTTAGAAGGAAGTTTGTGTTGTGTACCGTTCTTTCTAAGAGGAGGACTTAGCGTTGTAATAACTCAGCTCAGGCAAGGAAAAGGAATACAGCCATGGTGATTTATGAAAGGTATGTTGATCATCTTGCTTCCCCTCACCATTGTACACTTTGTATTGGCTGTGCTGGTTTCATATCTGTTCTACAACAGATTGTATCAATCTCAGTTATTTCCGAGACTGAAAACATACCACAGAAGATCACTCAGGATGTGTTTGCTTGTGATGTGGAAACGGATCTCAATGTTAATCTATAAAATAGTGTATATTTGTACACTTTTATATTTACTTACTTTGTAAGTGATGAATGGGCTTGCATATCCATTACTTTCAACATGACATTGGACTCCATTGGACTGCTGGTAGTGGCCTGACATTGCTGTGTGTGTACATCTGAATGGCTATTTACTGTTGTCATTGCCACTGGTGAAACATTTGTTAATTGTGTTATTACAAGGTTGTTATTTGTAAGATCTCTTTATAATATAAATCCAAAAATTTAGATGTTTTCTGTTGTAGCTTGCACTGCTTTGCTGTGAGGTGATATTGTGAAATACTGCACTTGATTCTGTAATTATAGGTTAATTTATTATCCCTCTAAAACGTTTTTGAAAAATTACAGAACACGACAGACCTCTTATACTCCAGTTCAAAGTTTGCTAGGGCTCCATAATTGACTGCCTATACTAACTAGAAAGCAGAGGAAGCTGTTTGGTTTTAAACACAAGGTGAATTCTAATTTCCACACCATGGGTCTCTACAGCATAACATTTGAGTGTACCCCAAATATTTTTGAACAACTCGTCCAAAAAGTGCAACTGTGCTCTTAACTATCATCCTAACTTTGCATTTTCTCAGAAAAGATATTTATAGTAAAAAAAACTTTTCTCTACAAACTTTGCTTGTCTGCAGTGGGAGGTGTAGTGTGTGTGTGTGTGTGTGTGTGTGTGTGTGGGGGTGACTTGTTCTATGTTTTTACAAACGGAGCGGCTGGGATCTTTGCTGCCATGGAAACAAACCACATGGTGTATTAGATTGCCTCGGACAGTGTGCAGTGAGGCATGGTTTGAGCATTCTCTTTGCTGCTCTGCCCCTTCAAAAGTCTTGTCCTTGTCTTACTTAAGATTTTCTGTGCAAACCCCCCATTCCTCCCCCTCACATTTCTGATAAGCAGTGTAGTGTGTTACATTCAATTTGCAAATGTACTTAAAAGTATACTGAAAAATTGAGGTCAGCGTGTATTTATCAGGGCCGCATTAAGCTGCTATGTGGCCCCGGGATAAAATGAGATGTGGGCCCCTGTTGTCCCCCCATTAGTATTTAATCATTGGTTTTTGATCATTTAATTAAGCATAAAAATGCAAGCACAATATAACTTGAAATAATAAAGACCTTAATATGTCAAGCTAGATATAAACTGAGGACCCTGTATGAGACAGAGTAATTAATACTAGGACATCATGCAAGGGTGAATTATTTGATGACAGTATTCCTAGGGGAGAGATTGAAATACGTTAACAGTAATAATGTATATTTATAGTGAAATGACACAATATAGCTGTAAGTTGCATCATGTCAAATGGACATAATGTAATTATAGTTACTATGTTAACCAAGTTGTGAGTGGTCTGACTATCCGGATATACTGTACAGTGAAAGCGTAATAGCCTGACAGGCCTTTTCCTCCCCTTCCATTATCTCCGCTATCTATTTTGCAAAGGAACTGTTGCTGCATCGGGGGCTTAGCGCCACCCAAGACGATTGTCATTAGTTTAAAGAAATACAAACAACTCAGGGCATTATTCCCGTTATCCCAGAATTGTAACTCTTGCAGCCAAACCATACTCCAGTGCTGTGTGCAATGTGAGACTAAGTTGTGAGTGATTCGTTATACACAGTAGTTTAACAAATGCTTTGTGATCAATTACAGTTACATTTAACAGTTTATTTATACAGAATGAAGCTGAAAGCAATAGGAAAAGCATATTCAGTGATTGAACTGTGCCTTAATTGGAACTGTTCCTGTGTACAGAAGCTCTGACATTACTTTGTCTCCTCTTGATCAGAATGATTGAAGACTTCGGGTGGAGTGGTGACAACATGGCAGATAGAAGGCAACTGTTTGTCGAGATGAGTAAGTGCTCAGGGCCACAGCTCAGCATGATCTACACCAGACTGTTTTATTCACTGATCATAAAAATGGCAAATTCTTCCCTGTATCTTTCTTGTAAAGCAAATATGAAGATCAAGTGTCTGTCAACCAGATTTATTATTTTATTATTTACGCATCCAGCATGACCTCATGCTCTCTCTTACTACTTACACAGTGTGGAGGCACACTCCTATGGAGACCCACAATATATACTGTATATCATCATAATTCTTGTTCATTGTAACTCATTTATGTTTTACTCCAGTATTTCAAAATATCCTTTTGCCAGTCTGTTTTTTCACATCACCAACTGCTATTTTATTTAATAATTCCTTAAATTGTGTCCCTGTTCCAAACTACATACTAATTCAAAGTAGGTTTTGAGTACATTTTGTGTTCACACTAGACAAATGGCAAAAATAAGTATGAAAGTCAGTAAGCATAATAATATATATATATATATATATATACTACTATATGTATATACTATTTTTGAGTGTGCTGTTAATAGACACGTAGTGAGAAAACTGGCATAATGAAACACACAATTAAAAACAACAACTAAAGTGAAAAAATAATGACCTTAGACTCAGTCTTTTTGTAAAAAAAAGCAGGATGAAAAAACATTTCATAATTTACAGAAAAGTTTGAAAGATGTTTTTTGATATTTAAAAATATATACAGTATAATATCATAAACTATATATTTTTTCTGTATTTACTAATATGATTACTTATGTCATAGTGTCATTTATTTATTTAATATTGAATACTTTGAGCCTCCATACTCATTATTAATGAACTAGCATTGACATTTCCGTTGATATTTAATGATAAGTAATTCTTCCTCAGGGGCTCAAGATTTGGACTCCATACGATTATCGACATACAGAACAGCATGCAAACTTAGATTTGTTCAGAAGAAATGTAATTGTGAGTACGATGCAGTTACTTTTAACCACATCACTTTGTACCTAATCCTATCCATCAGAATCTTTAAATTCCGTTTTCATGTTTCCAGTGCATTTGGTTGACATTTGGAACGTCATCGAGGCTTTCCGAGAGAACGGCATCAACACCATGGACCTCAATGCCGAGCTCTCTGTGGCTCGTTTAGAAGTGGTACTGTCCACCATTTTTTACCAGTTAAACAAGCGCATGCCCACCACCCACCAGATCAACGTGGATCAGTCCATCAGCTTGCTGCTCAACTTCCTGCTGGCGTCCTATGACCCGTGAGTGACACGTCACGTGACAGTTGGTGGCTAGTGGTGTACTTTCTCGTCTGAGGTCTTGACGTGAGCTAATGTAGTTTGAAATGTGACTCTGAAGTGTCTGCAAAAGTGGAGTAAAAATACAGACTACAGATTGGCCTTCAGAATTTCATAACATGCTCGTGTAGGTGTACTTCTGTTGATTCTGGGCATTTACTGCTCATTTTTAAGGAATATATGACAATACAGTATCTACAATACAGGACCTAAATACAGCAACATCCTAAGGAAGGCTGCTTTGTGTCTAAATACATAATGTAAAATGTATTTGCTCTTTTTTAGGGAGGGCCATGGCAAGATATCTGTCTTTGTTGTGAAGATGGCCCTAGCAACTCTCTGTGGAGGGAAAATCCTGGATAAATTAAGATGTAAGCAACACAACAAATGCATATTTTACTTTCTTATTGTGAAAAATGAAATGAAAATCACCTATTTTACCTTTTAATAAATCAGCAAATTTTCTTGATACAGTTTCTGGTCTAATTAATATACTGCTTTTGAATTTCTAATACAAACTTCTATTAGTGTCTGTACTACTATATCTCTGTCTGCTTACCCTTTTGCTCCTAAATGAAGAAGCAGTACTGGTCTAGCACTTTATGGCTGGGAAAAGTCATTATTCATTATCTGAAGGATATGTTTTTTATGTAATTTACAAAATCCATGGGAACAATTAATTGGAATAACTGCTTTGCTTTGATTTGTTTTCACAAATAAGTGGGATAATTGTATTGTGTAATGCAGTAATAACCCGACTGTGGTGGCAGTTGACAATTAGTTTGATCCATTTGATAATGACTCCCTGCATTGTTCCCAGATATTTTTTCACAGATGTCAGATTCTGCGGGAATAATGGTGCACTCACAGTTCGACCAATTTCTTAGGGAGGTTCTCAAATTACCCATGGCAGTTTTTGAGGGACCTTCTTTTGGTTACACTGAACAAGCTGCAAGAACGTGCTTTACACAGCAGGTAAGGGTTCATTAACCACAGAGTGTATCTATGATTGTTTTATCATTGACGGTGTGGAAGATTTTTCCTGTTGAATCATTTCACTCTCCTCTGCACCCAATGTCAACAGAAAAAGGTTTCCCTCAATACATTCCTTGATACGTTGATGTCAGACCCACCCCCTCAGTGTCTGGTGTGGTTACCGCTCATGCATCGGCTCACCAACGTGGAGAATGGTAATACACCACACAGAATATTTATAAATGGAGAAGCCAACAGGGCTGGGAGGATATAAAGTTCAGCTTTGCATCATAATCTTGAGTCACCACACACAATCAGTCAAGCACACACACACACACACACACACACACACACACACACACACACACACACACACACACACACACTCCAATGAAGATGACCATTGGGACCTTACACCCTGTGCATGAGTGTGCATTTGTTTGTGTATAATTGCTTACACACACATACAGTAAATATATACAGTACTGTATACATACAGCATGCACATCTATCCTTAAATTAATGGACATGCGTCCTCTCTTTTGCAAAGTGCAAAATATCTGGGTTTACAATCACATCTGTTTGTGTTCATGTGTTTGTCCATCTGTGTGTCTGACCCCTCCTCTTCTGCCTCCAGTCTTTCACCCGGTCGAGTGCTCCTACTGCCATACTGAGAGTATGATGGGCTTCCGCTACCGCTGCCAGCAATGTCATAATTACCAGCTCTGTCAGGACTGCTTCTGGAGGGGACATGCCAGCGGTTCCCATAGCAACCAGCACCAAATGAAGGAGTATACGTCATGGGTAAGGGAAGGAGGAGGGGAGGAGGAGAGGGGTGGGCTCAGGGAGGTGTGTCTGCACTGGACCATCATCCAGTGCACATCATGGTCATTGTGACTGTTTTCGTTCTGTTTCACCACGATGTGAGGATGCTGAATGTTGGATGCAGGTGATAGGATCGCTGTAATGATGCCATTTGTTTAGAAAAGAATTAAGTTTCCTCATGTCCTCAGAATTTGCATCTCACTTCTCCCAGAAATCTCCTGCTAAGAAGTTATCCCATGCCTTCAGTAAGTCCCTGAGCTGTGCATCCAGCAGAGAGCCTCTTCACCCCATGTTTCCCGAAATGCCAGACAAACCTCTCAACCTAGTTCATATTGTGTAAGTTCATCTTCTTTCTTTTCTCTGACATGCTCTCTCTCTCTAATTATCTTGTAGTTGCCTCAAAGTCTGAAGTGATTCCAGTCAATCTCTGATCAATGGGGCTTAATTTTAGCCTTTGGGAATGATTGTGATCTGCAACACTGCAGCTACCTTTTCCTTGACTTGACTGATTTTTGTGTTGCGTCATAAATAATAAAATAACGGCCTACACAAGCACAGACTTTGTGGCACTCTGGGGCTGTTTATTAACGGTCGGTATACAGGGACATACCGTAAAGGCTACTTCTGGAACAAAGATCACCCACCTACTGGCTTTATATGTTAATTATTTTACCTTCAAATTGAAGGTAGTTGCAGTAGTTTATGACCCACAGCCAAATAGATTCAGATTTTTGCAGTTTTGTAGAACTAATACTGGATTTTTTAAGCCATTACACATATCAGTTAAAAAATTTGATGATACATAATTGGTAGATATACTTTTTCACATTAACACATAAAAACACAATTTCTTTTGACATGAAATAATTATGTTCAAGATATAGATATTCTAGATAAAATATTCTGTATTTCTTTTTACTTCTGTATTTGTTTCTTTTGAAAGATTAGTGGTCATTTTCACAATGACTGGAATTTTTACTTTTAGTGTAGTGATTGCACTTCTGGGGCTGATTGTAATACATTATTTTTATTCCTTTTCTTGTTCTGTACTTTCTTCAGAGATACATGGTGAGTTTGCTTTTAATATTCAACACATCCCAAAATGTGTCATTTTTGTGACTGTAGATTTGAATCCTTTGTTTTGTCCCACCCCCCCTTGAATACTCTCACTCTTGTTGTGTTTGTGGATTCACAGATTCATTCCTGCATTCATGTTTTTAATATTTACCACACCCTACATAACTAATTGTACATCTGATTTGCCACATCCTGATATGTGTACAACAGGTCAGATAACAAAATGGAAATTTTAGAGATTATAAAATTTAGAGGAAATCCACATAGACAAAAGGAGGTGCGTTTGTTTCCTGTTTAGGCCACCAAGACCAGTGAACATCACCAATGACTACTCACTCTCCCACTCCATGCCTACATCAGGGAACCCTTACTCCACCAAAAAGTGAGTACTGCTGTAGCAATAGATGTCCTGGATTTTGAGTTCAGATATTTTCAGTTTGCCACACTCCCTTAAGGCCCCGATTCCACTCTGTCATTTTGTTCTTACATTTATCTTCCAAAGTGTGTGTGTGTGTGTGTGTGTGTGTATGTGTGTGTGTGCACTTTTTTTCTTTGTGGTTCCTTGCTGAATGTATATAGTTTGCCTTACAGCAAGAATAATGATGTTGAGCAAAGAAAGCCCTTCACTGGGGCTGCTCCACATCTGTTGAAAGGGAGAGGGTAAGTGACACAGGTGTGCAAATGAGAATGCCTTTGCAGCTCAAATGCATGCATGAACTAATATAGATAATAATCATAGGGCATAAACTGGAGTGCTTATCATCCTAAATAACTAGTTTTCTTATAGTAGGGTTTACACTGTTGTTCTCAAGGGGCTATTTTAAAGACGTTAGATGAAGCATGTATCATAAAGATCATTGGCAATTACTTTGGAGTGTCTATTATTATAATTTTTTCATTCACACAGAAATGGGAAATACAAACTGCCAGTTGCGGATATAACGCCCTGAATTACCCTTAATCTATTCTATTCTGAAACAGTTTAAATTTCCAGGCTCAATTATGATGTAAGTGAACAAGTATACCTGTTTATGTAAAATAGAATTACCTTGTTGTTTTCAGTTACTATATATCTTGTATTTTAGGAGATGAAAGAATTGTTGATCATGAATTTTCTAGTAAAATGCCTCTTGAACTCCTCTGCACCTGCACTTGATGATGAAGAAAGTGTTTCTTTCGAGAACACTACTCCCTTTCATACCACTGGCATGTAGAAAAACATAGACGTGATGAGTGATAGTTTATTCTCAATGTGCAAGTCAGAGAATGGTGACTGTTTGCACAGACACCATATACTACAGGACTTTCAGGGGATGTGCCCTCTGAAGGTTAACTGGATAGCGTTTGTACAACAATGACTGAGAATACCCGATTACATTCCCAAACGTTATGACAAGAGTTTTGACTTTAAACAGCTGGAATATGCAGGTAAAGAGGCATTGCAGCGATTACTCCACTCCAGAAATTTTAAGAAAAGTCTTCAAAATCAAAACAGATTGATGCCAAGATATCCTGACTTTTAGTCTCTGTTAGTCAAGCTGTCAAAGCCTGGGACCCTATACTTCCCATAATGCAACACAATAAGCTTCCTATCTTAACCAGCCACAAGTTTGTAATGCAAACTTTCTGTTAATGCTGCACCAACCAATATTTATTAGAGAGACAGTGAATTCAAAGTGTGATGGGAAAGGTGTCACTCATAGTGGCAAACCCACAGATTATTATCGGCAGGTCCCCTCAGCTCTACAGAGCTTTTAGCATCTTCATCTGCTAATTGTTTTGTTTTTTAAGGCCTAAAACTTTATTTTTTATTATTTTTAAGTCATTCTCGCCACTTGCAGCAGGCAGCTGTTTTCAGCAGAAAACTCTGATACACGACTGTCCAGGAACAAATACCTATAGCAGTGGAGCATTTAAATGTAGTTAATGTAGATACTTTTTTCAGAGGTTGGTGGAGAAGCAAAACAGAGTTAAACAAAGAGTGAGTACTGGACTTGAATTCATCGGGTGGACAGAAACAGACTACAAATGTTGCTTTGTGTCTGCTAGATGTTTAAAAAAGCAACTATTTGCTCACACATACCATAACAACTTCAGGAGATTTTTAGAAAGAGAATGTACAATCGGTGTAGTGACCTTTTAATTTGAACTGAAGAAATGTCATCATTTTGGCTAGTTATTGTGACATTTAACATCCAGCAAAAAGTGTATACAGACCTCATAATGTTGGCTTCTACATCTTACCAACAAGCTAATAAGGTTTAACAAATCCATTTGTGTGTTTAGATCATTTCAGCTTTGCCACCATTATGAGGCCAGTATGCAGTAGCTGGTAGATGATTGTTTTTTCATCTGATTAGCTGCTTTGTTAAATTAGCTTAATGGTTTGTTAGCTTGCTGGTTAACAAAACGAAATTCAGTTTTCGTTTTAATTTTATGGTGACTACATTGACCCTCCACAATGGCAATAGGAGTTAGAGATGCAGCTGGAAAGCCTCTATAAATGTATGAGCTACATCAAAAAGACATGTGCATGCCTGTCATATCTTGGGTGGCAGTTTGGTTGACTTAAAAATAATTACTTTTAATAGTTTTAATAACAGAGCACTAAGTGATTAATGCTTGGAGAATGAAGCATTGAATGAATCTTTTTTTGCTGGGCAAGTCCTTATTGGTGCTCCAAGCCTTCATCACTAGGGTCTCTCCGAAACATAATATGGCCTTGTTTCTCTCTATTCACCCATGAATAGCTGCTTTTCAGCCCAACTTCTCTTCTTTTCTTTTGTTGCGTTTTGTCCTTTCTCTCTTTGCTTCCTGTCCCCTTTTGCCCTGTCCCTCTATTGTCACCTGTGTAATATCATGTGTTATGTTTTGTGAAACCCTGCACTGTTCCAGGTTAAACTACAACCTCGATGTTGCCGATAGACTTGCAGACGAACATGCTCTGATTCGCCTCTATGTGAATCTACTCCAAAACAACCCCAGATCATGGTTAGTTTGGTGTGCAGCTGTGTTTGCCAAACACCAGTGAAAACCATGTGTTCTGCTGATCTCACAGTCCTTCCCATAACTTACCTTACTCTGAGTGTTGCAACCATAATACTGCATGCTTTAAATTGTAATTGTTTGTTGTTATTCAGCAGCAATAATGAACTGGTTAGTACCTAAAATTATTTCTGCTAAGAGATCAGAATATGTGGGATTTGATTCCAAGATTAAAATATATATTTTTTTACATTTGATTCCTGAAAAGACCTTGTTAGTATACAAGATTCAAGATTTCTTTATTGTCATACCACAGTACACTGTAGTACGAAATGACATGCAAAGTTCAAAATTTAAAAAGAATACAGCACAGAAACAATTAAAAACACCGTGGAAAAGCCGAGTTATTATTTATGTGAATTAAAATAAATACACACGACTACATAATATTAAATTCAATTGTTTCAATTATAAAATGTATTAATCGTTATCTTTGAATAAAATTTGCAAAAGGCAAAATAGTGTTATATTTGTCACACAGAATTGTATTACTCCAAATGCTTAGGGCAGATTAATTAGTTAATTTGTAGCAAGTACTGCTGTTTTCCTCAGATCTGACTGCCTCCTTAAAAGGTCTCTAAAATGAGTTTGGTCCAGAAATTTTGTAAATTGTTAAAAACGCAATTATATTCCCAATATTTTAACATTGGGAATATGACGCATTACTCCTTATTTTCTCACTTACAAGAAACGGAAGAGTGATTCCTTTATTTTCTTTGTGTGTGTGTGTGTGTGTGTGTGTGCTTTTTTTTAATGCATGTGTGCTTGGAAATACATAGCCATGTTTGTTTTTACTGTATCAGTGATCAGACAGTATAAGTAATCCTTCTGTTTTTGTAAATACCAAAGATTACTTCAGCTCCACTTTTATTTAATTCCTGCTTTTGGGGTTTTACATGAGTACTTTAGCATGGTTATGCTGGCCTCTGGTGTTAAACTCAACTTTCCTGCCAAAGAACTAATCTGACTCTTTAACAAACTAAACTTTCTTGGATTTTTTCTTTTTTCCCCTGCATAATTTACATCTTCATAGCTGTGTAATAACTGTGTAATGTCGTGACTCCATTTTCCTCTTGATCAGTTTGCTGGAGAGCAGTAACCATCAAGAAGAAGAGCACAGTCTCATCGCCCGCTATGCTGCTCGACTGGCTGCTGATGCTGCGGTGAGCTATATATATATATATATATATTTATATTTAAGATATTTATTGCTCACAATATCGTGGCATCTTTCATTGGTGTCCGCTGCCAAAAATCTGTCCTTGATGAGAGGGTTTAACATTCACTGCTAGGGTTTCAGTCCTTTTTATTGCTAAGATGATGAAGGGATTTACAAGTGGTGAATGATTTCTAACCAGAATTGTATAGCTGTTTATGTTCCGACCAGGTCTTGATGGATGGCTGTTTTATTCGCCCTGTGAGATATGAGATAAGGATGGATGACATCATCCAGAGGTAAAGTCAGTTCACGTGATGTCTCTTGCTTGGTTTCACCAACAGTCTCAACAGCAGAGAATCCCCACAGACCTCCCCTACTCTCTGGATGCCAACAAACAACAGAGGCAGCTCATTGCCGAGCTTGAGAGCAAAAACAGGTGAGGGATGACTGCTTTGCTGTTCAGTTCTCTTCTGTTTGTCTTTCTCTTCTTTTTTTCACAGAGAACTTTACCTTAAGTACACAGACCTCAAAGCACATTCATTACTTAAAAGTTATTTTTATTATTATTATTATTATTATTATTATTGTTGTTGTTGTTATTATTATTATAAGAAGTGTTCATTATTAGCCAATGTATGATATTCCTTTAACATTTTTAAAGAGGTAACTGTATATATGCCAATGAATACAGGGCCATGGAAGGCAACAGTGAACAAATTTGTGGGATAATTAATATTTGTATTTTATATAAACAACGGATCACATGACTACTAAACAAGGTAAGCAAGGCATTTTTTCCACAAAAAAAATGTTACAGAGTCCATGGTAGAACTTCAGACATTACCACAAAGTAATCAAATACGTGTAGCAGGGCACCTTTAAGTCTTGTGTTTACCAGAGATGTGCTCATAGGTTTCTTGGAAATAAGTCATTCAGCATAAACAAAGCATAACAAATGACTACTTGACTAAAAACATCTTAGCTGACTTAGTCCAAACAACTAATTAGTTGACTAATCAACTAAGAGGGGGCAGCTCTTCAAAATAAATAAATAAATAAAATCCCACTGTGGAATAACCTGCCCAGCACCAAATGGCAGACACATTTAGCAAATACCTGGTGAACATAGGGGAGCATTTAGAAGCTAAAAATCCAGATTTTTACTGTAGGAGGTAGTAGATACCGAAAATAGCTGAAAGAGAGTGAATATTCAACTTATATTCATCAGGTGAACACAAACTAATGAGCTGGACCTGCTATACCCAAGGTGATTAAAAATGGGGGTTCACAGCTTGTTTCTGATGCCCCCAAGTGGCCAAAGAAAATCAGATGTTGCAGGTTAAAGTTTAACCAATGAATGTGTTGTCTTCCCGTCAAATTGAAATCATCACTTTTGTGACTCTTATGTTTTTGTCCCTTTGTTCAACACTTTTTTCAATGTTTGCCACTTTTTTGATGTTTTCAACACTACTAACTTATTAACTTTAGTTTAACAGTTATTTTTGGAATTTATGGTCAATAAACCTAATTTATAGGAAATTATACCTAATGTTTGAGTTAGAAAAGCAGAAATTAGGAAATATTATATAATATATAAACTTAAAGGAAAGTATGTTGATGGATAATCACAGACTGGAATATGTCAACTTTTACTCAATGCTATTTCAAAACCACTTCAATTTTTTTTTTCCAAATGCTAGAAAATTGAATAAGGTACCCCAAAATTAATGAAAATTGAGATTTGTACTTACCAAAGAGCGTTGTGTGGAATCAATCATGTTATTTTGGGTAATTACAATTGGGTAGTGGAAAAAGAACATTGATATAGGAAAACGGGTCAATTTGACCCAAGGACAACATGAGAGTTACATTTAAACATGGACAGATTTGGACCGTGCGATCATCTGGGAAGATGTTCCAAGAATATGTAGCCATGGTCAGATTTGGACAGTGGAATCGTCTGGGAGGTTGTTTCAAGAATATGCCGCTTCCCCATACTTTGTGTTGACCCAGGGTCATATGAACAAACCCTGAAATATAACCTGGTCCTTTATACAATATGTTTTTGTCTGTCACAGAGAAATCCTACAGGAAATCCAGCGGCTGCGCCTTCAGCATGAGGAGGCCTCCCAGCCGCCACCTGACAGGGGTCAGCAGAACCCCACTCTTCTGGCTGAGCTACGACTTCTCAGGTAACTCTGCGTAGTGCTTATAAAAGGCTTAGGCTGCAGCAGGACATACATTTTGTAATTGCTTTCCTTTTTTCACATCATTTACCAGAGTCTACAGATGCTCATACAACTTTTTTTTGTGATGTGACATTACGGTATCATCACGTTGTACAACTTGTTTCCTGTCAGGCAACGCAAAGATGAGCTTGAACAAAGAATGTCTACTCTGCAGGAGAGTCGCAGGGAACTCATGGTGCAGCTGGAGCAACTAATGATGCTTCTCAAGGTACTACAGACGAGCCTTTCATCTCTTTGATTTCACAGCACTCAAATACAGAACACAGAGAAGACGACTTCATAATTACTGAGGGAAAACATTATCTTTCCTGTGGGGAGCAATAAGGTTGTGGTAATTTAGTTACAAGTTTGCATTTTGGCCAGAATCAGCATCTTCAGAATTCAGAATCAGTCTATAGACACGGACATGTCTACTGTACTGTACTGTGGCTTGTTTTTTTATTTGAAGGCAGGTGGTAAGCAATTTCCCTTGTATTACAATTTCTCCCAGCTGTGGATAATCACTCCAGCTAATGTAAAGCAAACACTGCACTTTTCAGATGAGGAAGCATGTAAGCAATTGCCCAACATGTCCGTTAGAGGGCATACATCTTTAACAGTCAACCTCTGTTGAGACGATTGTCGTTTTTTTGACCGTAAAAATAGAAAAGAGGTACAGGACATTCACATACAGATATAATTTAAGATTGAGATCTAGTTGGTGTCTTGTATCTGTCCTGTTCAAAGACCTGTGAGCTGATTTGTGAGTGATAGCTGGCTCCAACGCTGTGTTTTGGTCTTTTGTTTGTTCTGTTTACATTTGGATCATCAAAAAGGGCCCTCTCCCACATGCATGTAAATAATAAAAAATATGTCACACATGGTTTTTATTAGCCATGTTATCTCTTGTTGCCAGACAAGAGTCCAGACAGTTAGTTTAAGAGCAGGAGATTGTGTCTTGGAATTATGCTCCATAATACCTGTCAAGACAACATATCTACCAGTCCTCCCCTCTAAGAAAGATAGCCTTTGGTGAAATATATCTTCCGCAGTCAATGAGACAGAAGTTCCTCAAAGCCTACATAAACTACGCTCTATACTGGCTTAAGTGGGGAGGATATCAATCTAATTAGGCTAAAAGGATCAATGTTAATCCATTAAACTTGCACGAGGAAGCCACATGCTTGTCACGTCCTGGAGGAATTACTGATTGGATTGTCATTTTGAAATACTCAATGTAATGTGGTTGTTGTTTCATAAGCCATAAAATATTGTTTTTCAGCTAGAGGAGGAACGGAAACAAGCTGTAAGTGTAAAAGCTGTTAAGCCAAAACGCTGAAACTGCACTTGGATTCAAAATCATTGCATGTTTGAAGTAAATACTGTTGTCTGGTGAAAACTGTGTTTCTGAAATTTGGAGATGCATGGTGTTCACTAGACAACACCAATGTGTGGTTTGGTCCATGGGAATAATTGGAATAGCTTTCAGAGAGAAAATCTGTTTTAAAAGCATGTCAAGTTTTTGAAAAATACTGACATAATTGAAAGTGCCGCATAATGACTCCATATAGTGTACATTTCTAGCATGTGTGTGGGATGTTTGTAACTTAATAAAGCTACTGTGGTGACCAATGAGCTTCTCTGTTGACTTAAAATTCTTTGCTGTGAACTGAGCGCGGTTTAGATTATGTTACATTTTTCTAATAGTCTTCTCATTATAGCATGGGTTTCTCCATTAACAATGCCATCGCAGTGGCAACAGTTAACACTAAAATGGTCTGGATGATGTTTTTCAGACTCAGGGTCCCAGCTCTCCACGCTCGTCCCCCAGCCACACCATCAGCCGGCCGATCCCCACCCCAATTCACTCGGAGTCTGCCGGCACGACCCCTATTCACACACCTCAGGACTCACTCATGGGCGTGGGAGGGGATGTTCAGGAGGCCTTCGCTCAGGGTAACACACACAGAAAAGCATGCATCAGGTGTTGGATACGGTGTCCAAAGTACGGTTGGATGCAAAACAATTTGTGTGTGTGTGTGTGTGTGTGTGTGTGTGTGTGTGTGTGTGTGTGTGTGTGTGTGTGTGTGTGTGTGTGTGTGTGTGTGTGTGTGTGTGTGTGTGTGTGTGTGTGTGTGTGTGTGTGTGTGTGTGTGTTTCAAAGGTCCAAGGAGAAATTTGAGAAACAACCTACTTATTGCTGCTGACTCCATCACCAACACAATGTCGTCACTAGTTAAAGAACTCAATTCAGGTAAAAATGAATGAAAAAAGCTTTCTGGATTTTTACACAACAGCTGTTTTATAATGTCTTTTTTTCCACAGAGGGTGGAAGCGAGACTGAGAGCACTGCAGATTCTGACTTTGGACGTGGTGACCTATTGGCCACAACCTCTTCAGATCCCTTCTTCACATATAAACCAAGGTACTACTGTAGGATGTGTCATCAACAGTTATTAATAACTAATAATAATAACTCATAAGTAAGTGATAAGTAATAATTAGGGTCTTCTTCTACCCTTTTGCTTATCCATTGTAGCTGCGTAACCTGAGAAATTGCTGTGGCACATCTTGCTTGAGACATTTGCTCTGTTGCCAGCTTTCCCATTAGTGTTGCTTTGTTTGATACAAAGAATAATAATAATGTATACTTTATTAATCCCGTAAGGGGAAATTGCAGTGTTGTCGCTCTGTTGTTATTACACACATTACACAGGCCTTAATTTCACACACATGCTCAGTACCTATACATGCACTAAATGGAGAGATGTCAGCTGCCCATAGAAAGGCGCCCTAAGCAGTTGGGGGTTTGGTGCCTTGCTCAAGAGCACCTTAGCAATGTCCAGGAGGTGAACTGGCACCTCTCCAGGTACCAGTCCACCACCATTCTTTGGTCCGTATGGGGACTTGAACCTGCGACTCTCCGGTTCCCAACTCCCTACTGACAGAGCTACTGTCACACCCACCCGCCAGATGTGTGTGCCTAATACCTCAGGTCATCTCCGACATTTATTTAAACCACTGGTGTGAATCATATGTAACGGTTGTCATAAGAGATTACAAGTCGGTGGGACTTCAGCTCTGACTGTTGTTTTCAATCTTAAATGAAACTGTTACTGAAAAAATAAAATGCCATTCCTGTTGTTCTTATCTTTTGTCACAATGACTTCTGTTTTCAGGTACACCTTTAATCTTGTTTCTTTTTTTTTATTTTATTTTTTGGGGCATTTTTCAGCCTTTATTTTGACAGGAGAGCTGAAGACATGAAAAGGGAGAGAGAGAGGGAGGAATGACATGACATGACAGGCCCGCTGTGTCGAGGAATAAACCTCTATATATGGGGCCCACTCTACCAACTGAGCTATCCGGGCGCCCTTGTGTCTTATTTTAAAGTGCCTGTTATTTGTCACAGGAGTTCCAGCGCTGCAGAGGAGGAGAGCTTTGAGAATGATCTGGAGCAGCGGCTGGAGGATGAGCTCAAGTTGGAGGAGCTAATAAAGCACAGGCAGGAACCAGACAAGTCGTGCATGGTGAGTTCTAGCTTTCCAGGACTGTAAAATGGAAGGAGAAGGTAACATTTTGTGTATTACACCTTGTCGATACTTGTTCTAACTTGCTATGTTTTGCTGGTGTGGTACAGGTGACGCTGCAGCAGTGACTGTTAGTCCAGATGACTGGTAAGTATCTGTAAACAACAATCAAATGCATCCTCTGCATTACCTGTATCAGACTTCCACTTTTTTACAGTGTTTTTCAACGTATTTTTTTTTTTTGTCTTACTGACTAACTACTAAGAAAACATTGACATGCCAAAGTGTTTCTATCTGAGTGCTCCAGGTAGAAAATTTTGGATGCAATGCTTAACACTTGAATTACACCGTGCAGTTAGTAACATGTTCTGTATCCTTAAAAGGTGAGCAGTATGAAAAGCGACAATAGTAGAACACACTGGATAAGACGACACTGGGCCTACAGAACAGAGCACTGAAGATATGAAGAATTTGAATAAATGGCTGAATCCAACCATATAATACATCTTTGTAAAGATATATTTTTTAACCAACCTCCTATTTAAGGTAATACTGTGAGCTGATGTATAGAGATTAATTAGAGAGCTGTCTATTACACCACAGGTGCCATAAAGACCACATGACTTTGGAGAATTATTTCTTAATTTTTAGCCTTTTTGAATGAGTTGTCAAGCAAATGTACAACTACGCTGAAAGTTCAGGGTGGCAAACCTGATTCTTTCAAATTCTCATGTTTCTGCAAACAGTGAACCATGTTTAAGTGTTTGTTTGTCTTCTGATATAAGATATAAACTTGCGTTGGACTTGAAGCTATAGATGATAAAATTTGCAATATTTTATAAATGTATAACTCCAGATTTAACTTGTTGCTGTCGAGTGGCTTTTGTATTGTTTTTTGACTTGTGTTTGGAGCAGGCCGAGTTTATTTTATTTGACACATTAGTGATAATAATACACACATGCCTTAGCTGATTGGATGATTAATGAGCTCATTCAAACTGTCAACGCAGCATGTAGCGAACAACAAAAACACCTGTTCAGCAGAAATGCTAGTTGGCTTTACTCAAGGTTAAACTCATTAAATCTGGTGCTGGGAAGTGATTTTGTCTACAGAGAGATTTGGTCTGCAAATATGTACACTGTCTACATATAAATGTCACTTAAAAACAAGTTATAGATGGATTGGTTCTGACATCTGGAAGTGTTTTAAGATTCTGTAAAAAAGATATAACCAAGGAACTTCCACATCACGCAAATTTAAAGGTTTACACTGGTAAGGGCATTGAACAAGTTGTGTTTACTATCAATGGTTTATGAATTAAGTTTTGATCGTTTGCCATTGTTTCATTTGTTAGCGTCAATGCTCTCACACACAAATCTCTGTGTGTCTTGCACACCAAACATGCACACTCTTGATGTATTTTCTGAGTGTGTGTGAAACTTTTACTCAGTCACTTTTGGAAAAAGTGGCAAGCCAATCTAAAATCATAAATGTGTGAAATATATCTAGTTTGATTTTTGAGCAAGTTCAGTTCAAGTGATTTTGCATGGTGGTGATGCATAATAAAGTGTTGACACAATATCACAATTTTTGCCTATGAACTCTTTTTCTCTTCTTTTTCCATTTCAGACCGGCACACTTCAATTGGCTTGGTTTGGCAGTGCACATTTATTATCTGTCATAAATGCACTGTTGGCTGCCCTCAACCTATTGTCTATAATTCATCACATAGACTCACCATCTGAAGTAACATAAAAGCAGCCATCCAGCACAGAATCTCACAGTCATGTGAATATTAGGAGAGAGAATTTTGTTCTCAAACCATATTACCAGAATATGAATTAACTGATATTAGTCTTCATTGGTATTATTAATACTTTTTAAAAACATCAACAGAAGCTCGTCCAGCATCCATCACCAGGTCTTTGTATAATTGAATGAAGTCTTTTCAAAATATGTCTTTTCTTTATCTGGTCTATGGTGTGTCTACTCTATCAGCATTGTTAGCAAAGCAGCTAATTGTGATGAATTTCTTCCAAATATTTTTTGTCTTGTATCAAATGCACGGCTGCGCCCTGGTGTTAAAACGTGAGGAATGCAGTTGCGTCAGTTGCTGAAAATCAAAGAAAACTTTGTGCACTGTAGTTCCCTCTGTGAAAAACAGTGTCACTCTTTGTGTAGATTTTATTTTAATGGGGAAAAATTTAAATAATAAAATAATATACTTTTTTCACAAACAAATCTTTAAGTTGCAGTCTCAGCAAGGTCCTTACATTCTATATTGTACACATAAATAACATTTAATATTAAGTTTATATATTATTAGTATATTTCTAGTTTAAATATATTGTCGATTTTTTATGAATGTCCATAAAAGCATAAATAAATTACAAAATATGGTCAAACATGGACATCACTACATCTTAATATCATAGAAGATTAAGTAAACCACCAAATAATCACATCAAGAAGCTGGAAAAGATTCTCAGATATTCAAAATGTAGAATTATTATTCTATTATTATTATATATTATTTATAAAAAATAAATATTTTTATTATATTATTTGCCATTCTGATTGACTGATCTACATATGGGCCATATATATGCGTAATCCTCTTATAATTTTTTTAATTATTGCTGTTATTATTATTTGATATTAAAATATTTTTTATTTTGATTTAGCCCATTTCTGTGTTGAATAAATCTTTAGTTTACGGGAATATTTTGCGTTAGCCTAACGCCGTCATACTCAGACTCTAGTGTGTGTGTCTCAAATCGTGCATTCCGGTCTTACACTAGCTATTTGAGTACATATGGTTGGTCGGATGGTGCACTCATAACGGTCAAAAAGTTGACTATGGATCTGTTCTCTTAATACTATCACTGCCTGATGTAAGTCAAATGCAGATTTGAGTCTATGCTCAGATCAGAACGGTTTACGGCATAACGTGTCATACCCAAGGGGGTAAGCGGGTATCCACAAAGTGTAGCTCCTAGGGCGCCATTTTAATGCTACAAAGCACTCACCTGCTGTTAGCATTCCATTGACTGCCATCCATTGACTTTGAAAGCGAATAACTACTTCTGAAGTGTTTAAAAACTTATGTTATCTCCTAACATACTGTATACCTACGTTCTCTGTCTCTGCAAGATTCGGAATGATTGAAATTTCTGTTGGCACAGCTACCAGAAGACTCACATTTGTCAGACAGGTTGCTCACGTCACATCTACGTCGGCAAGCTCAGTTGGAGGCTGCACAGTAATGCTCAGGCATCACCGGAAAAGTGCTTTTAATATCCTTCACTGGTCTCCGTCCAGAGCAACAGATTTGTTGGGCCATTTCTTTAACTGTCTGTGGTCATACCCCATGAGAGTCACCTCAGACCAGCTCTGGTCGAGTGCAGATGTGAGTTGCGCATGCTCAGATTTTAACGGTTTATGGCATAACTGTCATACTGAAATTTGTGAAGTCCATGAAACAATAAACTTTTCTCATTACAAACATAACAGATGATGGGAATCATTTCAAAAACGTTTTAGCTATCTATCATTGTTTGATTGCTAATGTTAGCTCAAAACGCCATTCAACTGACAACCTTTGTTGTGTTTGATTGCTAACTTGTAGCCAGCAGTGAACGAACTTTGTTATGTAGGTCCCTTTTTACTGTATTGGCATTACAGAAACCTCTTGTCATTAGCATCTTGTATGCTATTTGTCGCAAAGTGACGCATGCGCAATTCACATCTTCACTCGTCGCAAAGTGCAACTCAAATCTGCACTCGACTTACATCGGGAGTCTTTATCTGTCTATGGGAGTGACAGCCACCTTTGTTGTAAACAAATTCAACCCAATCTGTCCATCATTGCATAAAGCCCGCCCTGACAATTTGATTGGTCCGAACAGCTCTTGTTCGAGCATAGTTGCTCCGATAGACTATATTACATATAGTCTGTATTACATACAGTCTAAAGTTGCCCCACAATGGATCAAGTCCAGACCGAACTTCCCGATCTCAATTGGGCGGTTTCATGATTAATAACTTGATTGAGCATTGTAAACGTTTTATTCATAGGTGCAAATATTCAAAGGTCAAACCCCACATAAAAGGTTGGAAGAATTAACTTGTAACTGTCTGAGGGAAACGTGGAAATAAATGATCAAAGGACATCTGTATGATACGTGGCCTTATGCAATTGGACCAGTGTAACATAACTTAAGCTTTTTGCTACATCTTTACAATACATGACAAAGGACAACGCCAAGAGACTCTTTTACTTGTTTGATTTACATTCCCTAATGGACTAAGAAGACCCCTAATATTTTATTTGCTTTATTTTATATATATATATATATATATATATATATATATATATATATATATATATATATATATATATATATATATATATATATATATATATATATAGTTTCTACCTCAAAGCTGTAAACACGTTTTTGACAAATGTACTAACACATTGTGCCTTGATTGTTTATAACACTATGGTATTATAAAGCAAAAATAAATAAATAAAGAAAGAAGTGGGAGGGAAAAGTGACACATATTAATACATTGTGACACAGAGCGACAAGACGGAAAGCTGTCGGATGTTCTGAATGATCAACGCATCAAGACGTTATTGGTCAAACTTACTACAGTTACTAGTGAGCCAATCAGCTGGGACACCGATGAAGCGTTGTCCAATCAGCTGCCCTCTTTCAGCTCATCGTCTAGTGAGAACGGGCGTTTGAGGGTGGGGTGACTCAGCCGTAAAACAGCATTTTTAACACATTGTAACCTGCGGATCGGAGTTCACTGGTAAGTCAGATTTGTTTTGCTGAAGAATTCCAGAATATAATTTGATCTATGACGTGCAATATGGTCTGTAAATGCCAAACTCGGAGCGTATTTAGCTACGTGTGCCGGTGGTTCGTATGGTGATGTATACCCAGGAGTTATAGGGCATATGTCGGCTGTCACTATTCTGTCAAAGCAGGAACAAAGTTAGCTTACGTTACTGTAACTTTGCGGTTAGCTGAATAAGATGTGCTACCGTTACTGTAAGTAACGTCTGGCTTCTAAAACTCTATATATTTTTTGCGTTGCCGTTGTTTGACTATGTAACGTATGCAGCCTGTTGTCCAATCGTTTCTCATTTAACTGGCATTCCCAACACGAAGCTGTGTTAGCTTCTTTCACGAGAATCACTGCTACGAGCTGCTAGCTACGTTACGGAGTTGTTTTTGAAATGAATTGGCAAGACTGTCTCGTGTTTCCTCAGTTAGCTATTACAGAGCAGTGGCGTGTACTGGGACAGACGAGAAGAAGAGGGGGGTCACCATGGACCTCCTTGGTCTTTTGTCTTGAATGCAAAATTGTCCTTTTCCAATGCCAAAACACCCATTTTTTTTTTACACACGTTGTATTTAAAGCAATGGCGTACAACATACTAATGTAAAATATGAGATAGCAGAGCTCCTGTAAGTGTTTGTGCACAATCCTCACTCTGCAAACCCCTTCTCTGTATGTCAAGAATATGTTACACCCTGAATATATAATATCCTTAAATAGCTAGCAAACCATTTAATCTGCCCAACCCACAATTCAGGATAACACACTGACCTTGCAATTTTTTGAATGTTGAGGGCTGGGTCTGTTGGGTGGACCTGACACCCCTCACCCACCTATTTGATTACTCTGTGCAGGCAAGGGCCTGGTAAGATATGAATGTAGAGAGCAAACACTGCTCTCTTTTCCTATAATATGAAAGAGTTGTGTGTTGAGACAATGGCCAATGATTTATTGTAGCCTAACATACATCATTAACCAAGACTGTAAAGCAAGCAACATGAACGTATAAGCAAAAAAGCTAGATTATTTTGCTTGCATGATGTGTTTCACCCATGTGTCACCCACCCAATTCTATCATAGCCACTTATCCCACTTACCCCAGTCAATTCCAACAAATTCATCACACTAAAATACAAACCACAACATTTGCGGTGTGTATATGCATTGAAGTAACTGTTTCCTAAAGTGACCGCATTGGACTTACATACATTTTCAACGGTCTTGAAATATTTAAGGCTATGTTCAGACATTATCACATCGTTAAAAAAAACAGCACTCTAAATCATTTCAAACCCGGGGTTGTTTGGCAAAAAGGAACCTAATTTTCTTCAACACAGTGCAACATCATTTGGCAAAGCACTGCATTGTGCTTAACATTCCGGGTGGATTACTTTTAAGCATTGTAAAATCCTTAGTATTAAAAGTCATTATGTAGCTGTTTTGGCATACATATGAGTATCATACATACTCATATGTAAAAAAAAAAAAAAAACTAAAAAAACAATGCTGTGCTGAGATTTAGTCTGAAAGCAATGTCTGACAGATATGTCTTTTTATTTTTGAAAATAAATGCTAGCCCTTTGTTAAGAGCACCAAGGAGGACAACCCCACTACAGGTGAGGTCATTATGAAAAACAGGCAGAGGACATGTGTCTCTTATGTTCTTAGGCTTCATAGCCTGAACATTTGTTTTAAACAGACAAACAGGTATGCTTTACATCTGTGGTGACACTTAAAGGCCTGGCAGACTTGAAAGTGGTAAGCTCATTTCAATAACAGCCTGACAATAGCTTTGCTGCCCAACTTAGCAGTGGCACAGTATGTGGGGAATGCAGTTGCGGCCCAACTAAACATGCAGCACAGATTTTCCTGCTGCCCCTTAAAGCGTAACTCTCGCCAAAATGCAACCTAGGGTCTTTTTGTGAATGTACCTGATATATATTTATGACGGAAGAGCCACTTTTAAGATTTACCGTATTCTTGTTTTACTACTTATTTTGTACACTTGTAAACTCTGGGAACACAAACAATGCTCGAGTTTATGGGTAGATCCCCAGATGATACTTTGAGCAAAGTTTCATGTTTTGTCGAGCCTTCTTAGTGTTTTAAATATAGCTATTTTGAGGCTAGCATAAACGTGCCCCTATAGCTCTCCCATTCAAAAGGCCATTTGACCAAAAAACAAGAATATGGTAAATCTTAAAAGTGGCGCTTCCGTCCTAAATATGCTTTTAAATGAAAGTTTGACTCGGGTACATTCACAAAAAGACCCTAGGTTGCATTTTGGCGAGAGTTACACTTTAAGTTTGACCAATTTATTGTAACCTGTCACACTTTTGCTGCTTGCTGCCAGATGTGTGCTTGCCATTGTGGGATTGTGATAAGACCAATTTGCTGCAGCTGTCACTTTGTTAGAAAGAGCATTTAGCATTACTGTTGTAGCGATGTAGCACTACATGCATACAAATAAAAACACTTAATAGAGTAGTTTTAATGCACATTTCAGTATAGGGTTAGTACTTGCAGTCACAGTCAAATTATGCAATCCATAGCACATATATCCTCTTTTCTGACATGTGATTTTTTTAAAAGCTCCAGTGTGATTAGTTTTAGCTGAATTAATGAAAGTGAAGATTTAAATTATGGCCATAATTTCACAGCAAAACGCTGTTGGAATTTGAAATATGTGTTGAAACGTTTTCAAAGCAAAGCTTTAGAAGAAGGCGGCTTCAGTATGCTGTGGCTACACATACAGTATGGAAAATAAAAATCCTGTTGAATAACCATAATAGGCTAAGTAAGTGTAGTAAGTATTGAAACTGGTGTAAGGCAACTCAAAGTGGAGGTAAATAATATAAGATAAAATGAATTAGAGGTCATTTGTTGGACATTTATCTATTGTTTTTGTCAGATTTATCAGAGAACAAGAGTCTGTCTGTGTGCTCCGTATAAAAGTTAATACATTGTAGATAAAGAGTGACGTCACCTTTGGGCCAATGGTGGCACCAGAAACTTTTAAATGAGCACACAGATGGTGACCACATGTTGAGAGAATTAGACATCCCTTACTACACTTTAAAAGCCTTGATGGACAGTTTAAAATAGTATACCATTTTTGTTAACGGCTTCTAAAGCATGCTTCCTTTCCACTAAGTTAAGGCTTTGATGAGTTGTACCAGATGAAGCAAAGAGTGCGTATAACAAAACATTTTGCCTATTGACCTGACTGATGCTGACAAGACTAGGCTACTTGTCAGACCCTTAGTGTTTTGGACACACACACACACACACACACACACACACACACACACACACACACACACACACACACACACACACACACGCACACATTCTACTTTGTGATGAATCATGCACAAATTGAAGGAGCTAACAGGATTACATTTAACTGGAATTGTACCTCATACAATTTTCATGACAAAATAAATTGATTGACAAAATTGATTGACTCAGCCTGACCCCAAAAACTCCAAACTGATAATACATGAAAAAGTCTGTCCCTGCATTTCTTTGACTGTCTCTGTTTTCAATTTAAAATCAAAACTAAAAAGGACTGTCATAGATGGTTGCCTTTTTAAAAAAAAAAAAAAAAAAAAGGCAGTAAAACAACTTTACAGAATAATAGATGTGCTGTAACTTTGCGCTGAGGCCTTTGCTGCCTGGGTGTCAGGCTCCTGACATGTGGATATTTGTAAATTCATGCACATTTTAGAGCTGAATGATTAGTTGATTAATCGATTTGTTGGTCGACAGAAAATAAATCGGCCACAGTTTTGACAATTTGTTCATTATTTAAGTCATTTGTGCAAAACTGCACTGGTTACAGCTTCTCAAATGTGAATATTTGCTGGCTTTCTTATTCGTTTATGATAGTAAATTGGATATATCTGGTACATATATATATATATATAAGACATCACCTTGCTTTGGGAAATGGTGATGGACATTTTCCCCTATTTCATGAGTTGATTTGAGTTCCCAGAGTCCAATGTCAGCAGTCCAAAATCCAAAGACATATACGTATAGTTATGTGTATATAGTTATGTAAACCTGGAAATATTGACACTTAAAAAGCTTGAACCATGCACAATTAATAGATTAACCTAATTGTTGCGGATAAAGTTTTTAATGGGCGACATGACAATATTTTCAAAACAATAGAAAAATGTCTATTGTGTATATATTTTTCTATATCATTTCTATTACGATGTCAAATAAAACATGGCTGAACTGAGTAATGGCAATATTTACATAATGTGGACAATGCTTTCCTTTCTGATCCTTGCACATTATGTTCATTTTGCACTCAAGTTATTAATAAAATTAGAAAAAAACAGTTATTCTCATTAATCACAAATTTAATTCACACAGGATTATACAAAAATGGGCTTAACCATGTAGTTATTTCATATAGACTATCGGTATTTATTTGTTGATTACCAGCAAACTTGCAATATTGGATAACGTTATCCAGATGTGAGATGACCTATATCTGAGTAAAATATTTTGGCCATATCACCCAGCCCTGTGTCAATTTACTAATTTATTAATCAATCGACTACTCAGTGCAGCCCTACAACATTTTAGCATTTAAATTTGTTTTTATGGTGATATTGTAATTGATTGGTTGATTTATCTGGTTAGTAATCATCAACACATTTAATTGCACTTATACAATGTGTTGCATTTATTTTCATCAGCACCACATGTATTAGGATCTGCCTGCTCTTCCTTTTAACCCTGCCTCTATTGTGTGTTGTGATTTAATAATCACCTAAAGATTTGAAGGGGAGGTCTGGGTGGGCTGTATTTTCCTTTTAATCAAATCCATACTTTCCAGTTGATTGGATATTGTCTCTGAGTATTTGATGAGCTGCCACAAGGTTGATCTGCATCTCAAAAGCGAAAGGCATTGATCTGACCGGTGATAATGCTTTTTTTAAGCACTCGAGTGATCAATGTAATTTGGAGTACTGAAATAGCCCACCATAAGGAAGAGGCAGACAACCCATCACGTGGTACAGGGTGCAGCGACGTCATTAGGGCAGAGATTTGTGGAGAATAAGCAGACAAGGAAAGAGACCCGGAGGTGCGGCACTTTCTTAGCATTTGCATCGTTCCTGTTGTTTTTTTTTCCTGGCCAGAGAGAGAACAGATTATCTGTTCAACATTTTAGAGACCCAAATGCCCGGTCCCACCCAAGCCCTTTCCCCAAATGGAGAGAATAACAACGACATCGTCCCGGACAACGGAACCAACATCATTCCTTACAGGAAAAATACAGTGCGAGGAGAGCGCGCCTACAGGTAAATCAGTGTAATGATCCGCATTTAATTTCATGTAAGATCAAACATAATAATAATAAAGAGAGAAACACTGCTGCAGACAGAAACCTGCATTCCGGCCTCCTCGTCGTGTTTGGTTTTTGCTTTGCACCCATCCACTATTCCCCCTGTTATCTCTCAGTCTCCTGTCACATTAGCTCCCTGTATGTGGCGTAAATCTCTCTTAAGTTAGCTTAAGCCCTTCCTTTGCTGGTATATGGCGCCCAGAATTATAGCTGGCACCAGTATTATGTTGTCAAGTGTTTTGGTGCGCGATGGCACTGGTAACATTATGAGGAGTGGATTGTTAAATGACATGAATACACAGACAGCCGCCGCCGCTGCTGCTAGTAGTATATTCCCCACCGTGACTTGACACTTCGCAGCCATCTAATAATCCCTAATATCACGATGTGCGTGTGTTTAGGGTGATGTTTTAATTTGTGAAACTCCTCAACGCCCTGCTGCACAAGCCCGATCCCCCCGCTGTTAAATCCAGGCATCAGCCCAGCCCCGGTGTCGGCTGGCCCGGCTAACAAAGCATGCTAACAGCACATACATCCGCTTTGTTGACATGACATCGGCTGGCCCAGTTTCCTTCCTTCCCAGAGAATCAGTCATCCGATGGTCTGCTTCTGCAGTGTTGTGATAGCCCAACTTCAACGTTGAAGGGTTATTATTACCCTACATACACTGGTGTCGGCTTGTGGATAGTTATGATGATGATGATGATGATGATGATGATTTAGCATGATTTAACACCATATCAGTCGCTTCAAAAAAAGTAATGGAGGGCTGTTGTAATGCAGCTGGCATGCTGTTGAATTAAGATGTAATGGTTATGATGCATACTTAATTTTAGTAAAAGGAAATTAAAGAGGAGTGCACACTTCATTAATGTATACGGTAAATATTTCTGAGTATTACTTTGTCACATGCTAATATATAGACCATGTATGCATGCTCAAATCCGTTACCAAATGGACTTTAAATGACTGACTTCAACTTAATTGCTAATGTTTGTTAAAATGGGTCAAGATATGCATCTTAAATGTACGTGGCTGTTCTGGTATACCAAATGTGTGGGAAATACGGACTGAGGCCCCTTCCAATGTTTCTGTCACTAATGACAGTTTAAAGCATGCATTAATTGTGTTGAGCCATGTTTAATTGCTTAATCATTAGTTTAGTTTAAGCATCAATGTTTGAGATGGCATATGGTATGCTTTTGGTTTATAGACCTGAATAATGTAAGTGGTGCAGGGGCCCTGGAAGCAAGCAGGTACAATTGCAACATCTTTCCTATACAACTTTGCTATGGCTTCTTTTTACCATGCAGATAAAATCAGATTAAAGGATGCCTGGCCCAAATTCAAAGAGGACCTACAAGGTCTGCTACAACCTCACTGGTAATGTAGCAAAGCTGTACTGCTAAATATTAAAAAAAGGTGTGTTACCACTATACCCCATAAGTGTAGAAATACTTAAGTCCAGTCCTTTTTCGCCATAGATGCAAAATGAAAATTAAATTTTTTACCATCCTGCACCAAAGGGTTAGATTATTATTATTATTATTATTATTATTATTATTTTATCATTAAAGTATGTTTTGTGTGTACACTGTGTACAGATTTAGAGCTGAAACAATTAGTCTATTAGACCATCCGTAGATAAAAAAAAAAATTAACCAACAATTTGAATAATAAACTAATATTAAGGAAATGGCACCTTTTGATTCTAGATGCATAATTGCTTCTTTTTTTTTAAAGTGTTGTTGTTTTTCTGTTGCAGTTGGGGGATGGCGGTCAACGTATATTCTACCTCAATAACCCAGGAGACTATGAGCAGGCATGACATCACTGCCTGGGTTAACGATCTTGTCTGCCTAAACTATACAAAAGTGGAGCAGCTCTCCTCAGGTAAGAACAGAATGAAAGACTTCTTACATCTTCGCCTGTAGAGCACAGGGTTCACATAATTCTGTGTAAGCTGGCAGTTGAAGAAACCTGTGGAAACATGCTCACCTCTCCCTGGCAGAGAGTTGTCTATAAATAAACGTTTAGCATGCCATGTTTCCTGCTGGGACCAACTAATCCAATTTCAATCACTCTCTGCCCATAGAAACACAAACATACCTCCCTTTTCTTAAGTTGTAAACTACTTGTTTGATGTAGATTAGCTCTAATGTGCTTTCGTGTTTGGTTTATGTGAGTTTTATCTGAGAGCTGCAACACTATCAGGTTGAGCTGGAATGGTGCCCTCTTTTTAAAATGGATAAAGGTCTATCTAGGCCTTGGTTAATAATAGCTATCTTACCAAGAATCTGCATTAATAGTTATCTTTTTAAGGAAACAGGCTCATTGATCTGGAATTAGAAAAAGTTCCCAATCTCATCATGTATCATGTAATCCACAATTTTTAATTTTTTTTTAACATCTTTAGGAGCTGCCTATTGCCAGTTAATGGATCTGCTCTTCCCTGGTTGCATCAGTCTTAAGAAGGTCAAGTTTCAAGCTAAATTGGAGCACGAGTACATTCACAATTTCAAACTGTTGCAGGCATCTTTCAAACGGATGAATGTGGACAAGGTAAATTGGCTTAACTTGACTTTAATCCCTGTTCAAGGTATATGCAATTCAATTCTTGCTCCACACTGAATGTTCTGAGTAAACTGCATTAATTCATATTTTGATTCTCTTTTTTTCAGATTATTCCTGTGGAGAAACTGGTTAAAGGCAGATTTCAAGACAATCTCGATTTCATCCAGTGGTTTAAGAAATTCTTTGATGCCAATTATGACGGTAAAGAGTATGACCCAGTTGCAGCCAGACAGGGTCAGGATGCCATTCCCCCACCTGACCCTGGTGAGCAGATCTTCAACCTGCCAAAGAAGTCCCAACATGCAGCCAGCTCCCCTACTGCAGGTGAGCTTCATATGCTGCAGAAAGGAAAGCAAAGGTTATGTTAGTTGTAGTCTATCTACGACATCCCACTTCCGGGATTGCTCTTGTTCTGCCGGAAAATTCTGCCTGATGTCAATCTTTTTGGATGTCTCGTTATCCTCTGCTTTCTTTGTGTTGTAATTTACATTCTGGTGGATTTATGAGGGCTATAGTTAACTGCTCCTCAGATCTCTGCAGGGTAAATCCAGACAGCTAGCTAGACTATTGTTTCAATCGTTTTCAACTATCTGAGGTTTCTGTTCTACGACTAAAACAACCTTTTGAACATACACATGTACCACCAAAACAAGTTCCTTCCCGAGGCTATTTTACTGCAGCACCATGGCTCAGCTCAGAGCTTAGCACTGCCCGAGACGATTGTGATTGGTTTAAAGAAATGCCAATAAACCAGAGCACGGAGGAAGGCAATGTGAGACCATGTTAGTTGTAAACATTTCTTTTGTAAAGAAGAAGTAAAGCTTTTTATCTGCCGTAGGAGCATCAAGGTCGAGCTCTACAACCCCCAAGTCCTCAACACCAACATCCAGACCCTCGTCAGCCAAAAAGATCCCTGCAATTGCAACACCAACTCCTGCCAAAGGAGAGAAAGAACTGGAAGCACAGGTCACACAACTAACCGAGCAGGTATGTTTATAAAAAGCTCAATTCTTCTCTTCTTACTTCCTACACTTGTAAAAGCGCACATATAGTGGTAGGGCTGCAGCTTATTAACTGTTTAATCATTAAGGTGTTGGTAGTCTATATCGATGACGTTTCACTTTTAAGATTGTTCCACTGGATGTCCATTATTTTCGGCCAGATGTCGCTTACCTTCCACTTTCTTTATGTTGGCATTCTAAACTCTAAGTGTACTAAGTAACTCCAAGTGCAGACACTGGACATGGCTGAGTAGGTTTAAAATGTAGAGCTGTACATCCGTAAAATAGAAGCCACGTCATGTAGTCGTCCATTGTGCGGCCAGTCATTTAGCCAGTCATGTGAGCTGGAACTTGTTTATGTCGTCTGGCCAGTAGCCAGCAAAAAAAAAAAAGTATTGAATTTATAATGGTACCAAATGAAGATAATGCAGTTTTACTTGACAGAAAATTATATGAAATGATAAAAATAGATCAATAGATTCTCTAAACCATTATAAAAAGGTAAAGATTGAGTTTCAATCCATAGAATAATCAATTAAGCAACATACTCTGGATGTCTAGTTACATGTGATGTGTGCACTTCAGACAACTTTAATCAATATTTTTATAAAAACAATGTATCAAATGAAAATGTGAAATGGGTGAGTCATAGTTATGAACCTACAGAGAATTTTAACTTGAATGCATCCAAAAAATATTATAAAATTGTTGCTGGTTTAAACATTGTACATAATTTCTGCTGAACTTTTAATTTATCTAATACATGTCAAAGTCCTTTTAACATGAAACAGTGTCTCAAAATTAAACTCTTACATCAGTTTAATGCAAAACTGTGTGGGTTACTCATCTGATGGTTGTATTTGTGACTGGTTAGTCTTCGCCTTTTGTCTAACCAAAGTCCACATATGTGTGTTTTGATACACAATTTATTATTTGTAGATGAATACATTAAAGTTGGCACTGGAAGGAGTGGAGAAGGAGAGGGACTACTACTTCAGCAAGCTGCGAGAGGTGGAGCTGCTGTGCCAGGAACATGGTGAAGAAAATGCCCCGTTTGTCGAACGGCTAATGGAAGTCCTTTATGCTTCAGACGAACAGGTCAGTCTGTGACCCTCGATTGATCTAAACAGGAATCAGGACAGTTGGAGGCTGTTTTTATTTTTTTGTATTTTTTTCTCCTCCTCCCCTGCCCTAGATATGTTGTTGCAACAGTGTACGCCAGTAAAACATGCATTCATCCTGGTGGTAAAATCATGTGAAAGTTATTGTGCGGTTGACAGAGATAAGAAGTCAATCTTTGTGAATAATCACAAGTATGCCTTGGAGCAGGGACGTGCACAAACATTTGGAGGGGCTATCTCAAAAAAAGGCAGATTTAACTTTAGTAATGATTGGGGTATTGTTGTATTAATGCAGCCACAACAGCAAGAACTTTATTTATTTATTTTTTTTTAAGTGAAAATTATTTCATATTTAGGCTCTTTCACCAGAAGGGCCAGGCAACAAATAGTAACAATAGCCCGTACCTGTGCACGTCCCTGCCTTGTAACATACTTCAGTAGCACTAGTATTAAGTGTATCTGTGTGTCTGTTTTTAGGAAGGGGCAGAACTGGCTGAGGGTGACGGACAGGAAGTGGACCAGCAAGCCCATGAGGAGGCGCCAGATGATCAGCAAGAGGAACAGGATGAATACTGACTGCCATCGTCCCTCACTGCAGTCAGACCCCTCTTTTTAATATGTGAGAACTGTTAAAGGATTTTCATTTTTTCCTCATGGTTTATTCTTTTGTTCTCCCCAAGACTGAGCACATGAAACCACCTCCTGAATAGAAGCACCATCACGGTTTTTTATTTTTTGTATCCCTCTGCTCACTGTTCGATGTTTTTTGTGACTTTTGGTGAACGGCTGTGACAGGTTTGTGGTGACTACCTTCACCAGCAGAACACGTTCAGACCATCACAGACGTTTCCGAGAACTATGTGGGTGGAAAGTCAATCAAATCCTAGTAGACATGATGAAATGCTGAAGTTTAGACAGGTAGCTGTTACCTGTCAGTGCAGCTTCTGTCCATTTTATTTTATTCTGGTTTTTATTTTGCATATCAAAAATATTAATCACAAGAATGCAATAAGCAAAGCCCTGAAAGGGCTCGTAGTAGCTCTTATTTAACCTCCTTCCATATGTTGCACTGACATTTCACTCTGTATTGGACAATCTGTCCATAGACCCTCACCATATTTATTATTATTATTATTATTATTATTAAGCCTTAGGAATAGTGTGAGATTCTGCATTGCATCCTCATGAAGGAGAACAATACCGTCAATGAATTGTGAATAAAATGTAGTTTAATGCCAACTTATGATTGTTTGACAACTATCCTCACAAATGTGTTATTCACACCATTCATACCATAGTGTTTTGGTAATAGTTAACTTGGTATGCCATGAACATTTGGAAGGAAGAAACATTATTGTGGACTAGTCTTATTACAATTCAGCATTTTTAGTTTTAAACCTCAGCTGGAACTTTTGGTCTGTTCAGATTTCAGATGTGTTTTTGTTTTTTTAAACCACAGGTCTTAGGGAGAGTCGGTTCACTGAGTAATTTGCCATGCTATATTCCAGTAAGTACATTGTATACCCTTTCTTAATATTGTATTTACTAATATTGAACTGGGCAGTGCACCATAATGATTCAGTTATATATTATTGTATAAATGAAAAGGAATGTAAACATGTACTGTCAATTAATGAATGGTAAATGTGGTTTTTTTTCATGTCCCACTCATTATGCATTCCCCCAAAAACCGTGTTGCATGTTTGCATTTTATTTGTGAATAACTTGACCTGCTTTTTACATATTTAATAAAAAAAACAGTATGTTAAGTGAGCTTTTTGTTTGTTTAACCTGCTATTTGAAAGATGTTGAGATTCGGATGGATTTGCTGTAATAAAATTACATTTTGAGTCCATGGGAGTGTTGTCATGTCACTCCAACAGCAGCAGGTAGCCTTGGTTAAAGTTATCAGAACTATATTAAGTTATATGTTGCCACTACCAATAATAATATATGCCTTCAATTGAGGCAGTCTTTCTCTATTCAGAGATGGGGCAGAAAGTACCTCACACAGCAATACATCATGCAAGAGAAAGTGAGCAATTTACATGTAACAATAAGTATTTCATTAGATGATAATTTACCATAACCTTTATTCAAATGCAGAGAATTCCTTAGTTAAAAGTACTAATACAACAGTGTGAAAATACTAAACAAGTAAAAGTATTTATGAAGAGTGTAATGTAATTGTATTGGATACAATAATCAGCATTTTAATGATCAGGTGAATGTGGAGCTAAATTCAAGAGTTAATTTGCAAATATATATATATATATATATATATATATATATATATATATCTGAATATCAATCTGCTGGTTTATACATTTTAAGAATGAAATGGCTTGTATCTGTTTTTGTTTTTTCCAAATTAGCGCTTTGACTGTTAACTACTTTATATACTGTTGGTTACTTCTTTAATCTGTAAAAATGTATATTATTTTCATAAATACTTAAGGAGTACTTTAAAATAGTACTAAAGTACAGTACTTCAGTAAATGTACTTAGTTACTTTCCGTCATTTTTAATCAAAAGCTCATGGACTGTCTCCGGTCCACGCTGTTGAAAAATCAAAACTAGTAAATAAATTGCCAATTAAATGATCAAAATTCCATCAGCAAGCCCTTCTAGCTTGGAAGCTAGCTTTTGTCCACAACATTTCACTGCACAAGACTTTACTATGGAACAATTGTACCATACTCATTAGGAACAAATCCTTATATTTTTGCTAACTGGTTCCAATGAGATTTAAATCACATTCCTAATCTTTTTGATAAATCTGGTGATATGCTTTCCTATGAAGATGATGTACTTCATATATCACAGCCTTTACTATAATTTGATGGAATTGAACTAACACACATAAAGTGTAACAATAAGCATATTAGCTGAATTTTGCAGGAAAAGAATACAGTTGTGCCAAGTAGCCAATTTGTGTGGAGATCAAAAATTGAGAACATAAATTAGAGAAGGGCTTGGCTTCTACAGCTAAGGAAGTACACCTAAAAATTTTACATAACATATACCCTACTAATCACCTTGTTGCTAGATTTGCCAATATTGGCTCTTCCTCTACATTTTGTAAACAGAATATTGAAACAATGTCTCACCTTTATTGATTGTGAAATTTCCAAAAGATTTGACAGATTTGGATTCTTACTTCTGTGAACCCATCAACTTTGTCTACTCCTTTAACCTTAAAGATATCATATGCTACTATGATAACTCAGATAATGGTGCTCTTGAGTATCTAATTAATTTTGTTGTTCTGTATGCAAAATTCTGTATTCACAAGCAGAAAGTTTCTAACTCATGTCCTAATTTTATACCTTTTCTCATAAAATGTAAATCTCTATTCAAGTCACTTAAAACGTTGGATAACAAGAAAACTATTAAAATTGTGAATAGAGTATTTTTTTTCTGTAATGTAATTGTCTAATGTAATGTTTTCTTTTCTCGTTGCATTGCCTTGTATGTAGTCTTATTTTTATTTTTTTTATTTTATATATATATTTTTTTATCTCCATACGTTTGTACACTTATTGTTCATGTGCTAGTATTGCTCACCTGATTCTTTGTATATTGCATTTTGTCAATAAAGAAAAAAAAAAAAGTTTACAAAACTAGTAGCTAGCTAAGTTAGCAACCACCGGGAAACCTCGCAATGATGGGTTAATAAAAAGGGATTTGACGTCAATGTTCTGTGGACACACATTAACAAACGTTACAACTGGTGCTTAAACTTACTTTATTTTGTCGCCATGTCTTCCAGAAAGGTAAGGAACCTGCTAGCTAGCTAAATTGCTAGCCAGTTTACGCTAACTTTAAGCCAAAGGCTAGTTAGCTTTGGCAACCCAAGTTATATATGGCTTCTGCCCACAGCTGAATGGAGTTTACCTGTCAGTCAATTAATGTATCGTTAGATTGACAGATACAGATATACCATTGTTGTAATTTCATGTTCAAATCTGGACCTGATGCAGGACAGCCCACAATGAGAATCAGGGCTAAATTAAGAGCTAGCTATCAAAACAGTTTGACAAAGTTTGCTTGAGTGATAAAACGCGTTTGTGACTTGACCCCTCTTTGCTCTATGTTCAATTTTTGTAGCGTAAAAGATACAAGGATATAAAGTGTGTTTTTTTTCCGGATGATGTCAAAAATGGTTTGCCAAAAGTGGGAAGAGAGCCACCATCACTTTCATCTGTGTCTTCCGCCAAGAGCTGGGAGAAGTGTGGAGACAGTTTTCTGGACACTCCAGTGATTCAGGTTGATAAAGTTCTATGATATGAATCATGGTGACTAAATGGACACCCATAATAATCAGTTTAACGTTACCACAACCCCCAATATTAATGCATTATTCCCCTGATTTAATATTGTTTTTGTTGCAGAACCTCAAGTCATCAGGAAGGAAACTCTCTGACATAAGAAGGTTGGCTCAGTCCCCTGCTTTAGGTAGTTGGTTTACTCTACCATTGGCTATCTGTGCAATATGTTGATATGTTGATGTGACTGATCTGATGTAGTTGCTGTCAGCAGTACCGTATAAACAGAAAATATTTACACAAAATATTTACACAATTTTCCCCAATTGATTTTGGGGAAAATAACTGATTTTTAAAAATCGTTGCAAAAAAACCATAATATTTATGATTTTTGATTTTCTTTCCCAGCCCTATTTCTCAGTAACATTCACAATTTTGTTATTTAAATTAACCAAAGTATTATAATTATAATGTTTACACACATAAAATTACATTCTGTTTGATATATGTTTGGACTGAACCGTTAATTTCTACTAGGGCTGAATATCATACCTACATTTTGTTTTCTGTCGATCAAAATGTGGTCATAACACAGCTTATCAAAAACGGTAAAGCTTTGAAAGACATCATTGATTGTTTGGTCAGATTTGTTTTATTATTCTTTCATCAGATGGTTCCTGATTTAAAATTCAAAGTTTAACACCATTTTACAGAAGTTTTTGTACAGATGCTTGTTAGATAACATTTAATGTTTGAGATGTCTTCCGCCTTTTCTTAAAAAAGATGCTTATAAGGAAGGGGTCAAGTTTAATTTCAAACAATACCCACCCCTGTGCTTAATTTGGTTTGGTTGCACATGTGGGGAGTGTAACCATTTAACTCTGCGGATGTGTCTCTATGGTTTTAATTATTACAATTTAACAACCACCTCATCGATTCTTTCTCTTGTGTTGTGCCCAGTCCAGACCGATGCTGTTCACTGTAATGAGGACCCAGTGCACATTGCTTGGAGCTCCAGTGACAGTGAACATTCTGATGATGAGAACCAGAAGCAGCATTTCTCCAGAGTTGTAGCTCAACAGCAACAACGTCCTCAGAGACCAGGGAGACCCACAGCTCCTATTCCGTCTTACACAAGAGCGCTGCGCATGCTCAGCACTGATAAAGGTAAATTATGTCCGTTGTGACTTGCTGAGTTGCTTTCTAAAGTCTAATACTACACTAAGTCTAGAATACTCAATATAGACTTATACATATTTTTAAATGAATACTGTAGTTCATTTCAAATATATGGGGAAAAATGTGTCTTTGCTTTCTTGCAGAGAATAAGATGAGAATATTCATACCACTCTTTATGTCTAGAGAGGTATCATTATTATCTAACTTGTAGCAAGAAAGTGAATAAGCATTGTTTCCGAAAATGTCGAACTATTCCTTTAATCAAAGTCCACTTACTAGCTTTGTCCTGAGTGACAACTGGGTTTTCTCAGTTGTCGTGGTGGCAACTCTAACGCTGACCTACGTAAGTAACTTTGATCACTTGATAACAACTAAGGTATTTCCATAACTGATAGGATGTCAGATGTGATTAAAAGCCACAAAAAGCAAGTAAGTGGACCTTGAGTTAAAAATATTTTGTCAAACTAATATCCATTGTTTTCATATATTTAATTTCTTTCTTTAGATGACCTTCCTGTTATTGACACAGACAGTGATCTGGGTGAATCTGATGCTGAAAAGGACAGCAGGCAACAAATCTCTGACTGTGAGTCAGAGTCCTTTGACGAAAAGACAGAAGATTTACCTCTTAAACCTACAAATGTGAGTGAAGTGTACTTATTCTGATACTTTCTGTTGCTTCTGACACTATTAGGTGGCTCAACGGATTTTCCTTTCCTTGGATAAACCCTAACATCCGGACCGTGTCCCCCCTCTTGCTATCTCCGCTATCAGTGCTTATGCCGCCAATACGATTGTGATTGGTTTATAGAAATGCAAACATTCCAGAGTGTTTTTTTTCCCCCAATCCTTGAATAGATAGGTGGTGTAGCCAGACCATATTCAGCGCTGACACAGCACTGTGGAAATAGGTCTAGCAATGCAAGACTAGACACCGGGGCTGAATCTCAGTTCCCTTAAACTGCGAACCATGGGAGAGATGAAAGGAAATCATGCAAAGAGAGAGGAAACAAAGAAATGTGTTTTTAGAGGGATAAGATGTCCTTTCTTGTTAAGCGTCAAGTAAATTGGTCAGCTGTATGGACGGAGTAAGTGAAAGTTTTTAGCTTCACGGCTTCTGGGTAGGCTGCTCTCATGCATCCTTGCCCACAATCCTCGCTCCTCTGGGCAGGAAAAGGAGCTTTGAGATGGCCTTCAGGAGCGAGGAGCTATCAAATAGAAAAGTGAGATTCAGTCTATGTTACATTTAACACATAACACACAAGGGTGTTAGATGTTTTAATGAACACTAGATGGTGCCACACAACACAAGTAGTGCCATAAGCGTCAGTGTTTTTTTTAAGTCCATTAAGACAAAAGTGAATTTTCTGTTTACTGTGCCATCAGTTTTGGCTTACATTGCATGAATGCATATGTTTAAGTATAATGTAAAATAATTATTTTTATTGTGTTCTGTTTAAGTCGTCATAATAGTGTTTTACATGTTATTTTTTTAGCCTTTATACCACTAGGTGGAGTATTGCAGTCATGTTCCCATGTCCTAAAAGGTCCTGACAGGCTCAAACTGGCATTGCATTGTGCTCTTTCTGGGTTCAGGTTCACAAGCTGTAGTAGCACTAAAGTGCTGAGTGTTCAGAAAGAAGCTGCTGCTTATTCATTGGTCTAAAGCAGGTATTAAAACCGTTTGGAATGCATGAAGGTGAAACCTTTCTACTTTAATGAAGACAAAAGACAAATGCTTGTGGTCCTTTGAGACTCAAATGTGTAAAGAATTAAGCCACATTAATAGTGTTGTTTATTAAAATCAAAATGCGGTAGAGCTGCAACACAGGTAAATAATCAATTGACAGAAGATCAATTGGCTTTAATTGACTATTAAGTAATTTTTCAGCCAGAAATGCCAAACATTTGATGGTTCCAGCTTCTGTAATGTGGGGATTTACTGCATTGTTTGAGTTACCTTACAGTTAATTGAATATTTATGGGGGGACTGTTTTTAAGACAAAACAAGTCATTCAATGACATCAGCTTGGGCTCTGAGAATTTGTGCTGCTCTCTGAAAATGAAACGAGATAATCAGCAGATAAATCAATAATGAAAAAAATCGCTAAAACACCACGTAATATGATGCATACACTGCGGTTTACTGAACACACTTCTCATGCTATTTCATTAGACAAATATATTTCTCTTATCATAGTAGTCAATCTTGTACGTGCCCTCCTGTATGCTTTGGAGAATTGGATTGACGGTTCCTTCTCAGAAGTGATTCAGGAGCAGTGTTTGTTAAAGGCAGGGCTGGCATTACAGAATGTACAAGGAGTGGTGAATGTGTTTAAGAAAACACAGTGCAAAGTCGTGGCACACATTTAGCACATGTGATCAGCTAGATGTGAAGTTGATGTGGTTGTGTAGATAGCGGTTTTGGAAAATGACCTTGAACAAGATGGCTATGGTTGAAGCCAGAAATCATTCGAATCAGCACAGTACTGTGCTAATTAAACATAAGATGCATTTAAGTAAAGGAATCTTGTGATAAATCTCTGAGGTTTTTCAGGCTGTATGTCAAGAGGAAGCCTGTACACAGACATCCTCCCCCCCACAGACCAAGCTACTTCCCCTTGTCACAGTTAAATTTGCTGCTATCAGCTCTCTGAGGTCAAACAAGACTCCAGATCACCTAATATGAGGCTTGTGGTTAGAGGCCTACTTCAAAGACAGAGTCTTATGGGTCCTAGTTTTTCCAATGTGGTTATACTGAAATGTATACATGTTGTATTTTTGACCGTGTGATTGCTCATCACTCAAGTAGATGTTTTGTAATGGGAATATCATTTAGTTATATAGCATCTTTCAAATCATTTCATTCAAAATAAGGTAGATTTTGATTCAATTAAAGCAGCACAGTGGAACCTAGTTTACATTTTTTGGCTGCCCGGAAAGCTTGCTTACACACTGCCAATTTTAAATCAAACCGGATCTAACAGGATACAGAGGAGAAAAGTCCAAGTTTATTACTCCAGATAAATGTGCGGCTGACTCACTCTGCATATGTCTGCCAGGTTTCTGTGTTATTGTACTAGCGCTGAAAGTGGATAGGCGGAGCTGTGAGGGCTACTTTGCATCCGAAGGCCAAAGAAGATGGTGACCTCTCAGATGAAGCATGTCCTAGTCTGCTATCATCAGCCGCTTAAAGGGTCAACAACCTCCACCACATCTGGGCTCCTCACTAGATCAGGGCCATGTCAACAGAGCAGGGCTATAAACATCTTTTTACTACTGTTTGTTCAGGACAACCTGCGAGTGGATGAGGCTGTGCAGAGCTGTGTACTTACAATGCTTTCAGTGCTGGGTGAAAACATTTTTGAGCCAGGGCCAGGAACATAGTGTTCCTTTTTCTCTGTAGCTGTTTAGTGTGTGACGTCTGCTGGCATTCTGCCTAGCAGGGTCAAGTTGATTCAAATAAGAGAGCATGTTGGCTGACAGAGCCTGGTATGCTGGTCTTGTCTGCACATGACAGGAACTCAGGTTGCTTGTGGATTTTTCCATGAGAACTGATTCCCTCAGGTGTAGTGAGCAGTGATACAGCAAAAAAGATAGTTTTGTAACCATATCTTGTAAATGAATCAACCTGATAGTGTATCAGAGTTTCACCACTAAATATTGTTTTTCATTTTTGTTGTTGTTGATGTATTTTCTTTTTTTTTGTCCTGTTTGTTTGTTTGTTTGTTTGTTTGTTTGTTACTTGTTTTGCCTTCATGTAAAGCATCATTTGGTCCCTTGAAAGGCGCTACAAAATCCAAGCTGTTATTATCACGAGTGTACCATATCCACTCAGTATGATTGAGTTTATTGATTTTATTTCATCTTTAATGACTATGAATTTACTAAATGCTGAGGCCATTTTAAATATCTATTTTATCTTTAATTTAACACTGTGTTAAAAGGCATTTAAACATGACCCGTTTCAAAATTGGGTCAAATATTATTATTATTATTATTATTATTATTATTATTATTATTATTATTATTATTATTATTATTATTATTATTATTAGTTAATAAATAATTATTACTTCATCTCCAGATGACAGAGCTAGAGATCTCAGGTTATGTGTCTGATGGCAAGAGTATTGATGGCACAGTGACTTTGAGTAGACCGGACTCTCCTCTCCAAACTGGTGAGGGCAGCAAAAGGTCAGTCAGTGACTGGGTCAGATCTGCTCAGGCGATGCTGCACACACCTCAGAAACCGCAGTCCAAGATGTGGTCCAAGACTCCTGAAGACTCCGCCAAAAAGAAAAGGAAATTTCAAAGGTTTGAGATTTTTTTAATTTTTTTAAAGTCACATTAGGGATGCACCAATTCAGCTCTTTGTACTGTGATACTGATTCTTATATCTCAATAGGGCTGTACAATTAATCTAATGATAATTATCTGCATATTCCTTGTCAAGTAAACTCCTGATACCATTATATCAGACCAGTCGTCATCGCAGCATTGTAAATCGCAATATGACTTTTTCTCCAAATCATGCAGCTCTATATCTTACCAAAGAGTATCTGCTAATACCTATTCGCGATCCAATACTAATGTTCCCAATTTACTACAGCGTGTGGAACATGAGGTAACATGAGGCTAGTGATTGTTGTGACGCTACAAACTGAGTCAGTTACCTGCTGTGATTGATTGAATGTAACGGATTGCGTAACACAGAATTTTATGACATTATTGTAGCTGATACCTGGTTAATAAGGTTAGTACTGGCCCAATATTGATCAGTGCATCTTTACCACACATTATTATATACAGTATATCAAGTGTCACAGTGTATTGCCTCATTATAAGTGCAATCAAACGACCAAGACATACTGCTTGCTGCAAGACGACCGTCAGACTTTGTTTCCACTGCAGAACTGATGATGAAAGGGACACCTGGTGTCATGATGTGGGTGCTGAATGTCATTGCCATCTCCAAGCCTACCAATTCTGACAGATGGCTATCTGTAGTCTTCGACAGCGTGTGTTTTTTGCATCAAACAATCTTGTTCTTTGAAATAAACAGTTTTACACATGCTTTTTGTTCTTGCGTAACGTCATCTATTGTACCTCTGTGTTTGTTTGTTGCATAGTGGAGGTCTGGCTGAGAGGCTGAATCGACTCCAATGCAGACAGAGGTCAGCTGTTAGCTTCTGGAGGCACCAGTCCATCTCTGACACTGCAACAACAGGTGATCCACACACAAAGTTACTGGATTCTCTACAATCACACCCAGGGTGCTGCGCACATTCACCTCTGAATCACCATTCACTTTTAACGCTGAACTTGGATTTGTGAGTGGGATGAAGCCCGTCTCTGAGCAGGTGTGATTCTTTTCATTGTGATCATATGGAGAAGCCACGGTGAGTGAAGTGCCGGCTGTAGGTTTATCACTGTGGCTCTGAACATTGAACTCAATATGTAGGTGACAGGAAACTGCTTGCCTTGTTCTTTTTTCCTTTCCGTGGGGTACCAAACCCCTTGTGTTCTCTTGTTGTTAAGTATTGCCTTTATAATAAGACCCAAGGTGACAGTTGATTGTGGAAAAAGAAAACACCCACCGTATCCAACTTAGAATTTGTGGCAAGCGTTTGATTAGCGTAATGTGTAAAGAATTAAAGTGTGGAGGATCATTTTGACTTGACCTCATTTTTAAAGCTCCAATCAGTAGTGTTTTTTCATTAACGACTGCTTATGTTTTCAAACAAAGTCAATGTGCGTGCAGAGTAAATCATTTAATCTTTTAAGGAGAGTTTGTTATTTTTTTTATGTTTCACTCCCTGGTACATTCTTAACAATACATACCACTGATACCTGGCTAAATCATGCTGTTACAGGACACCTGTTTATCTTTGTTGCTGTAATTTTGGCGTGTGATGCAAGTGCACTCGCACAGGCTTTGAATTGTTGCTCTACATAATGCCCAGCCTACAACTTATCAGGTCATTTTAGGCCAAGAGGAGGACCTAAAGACAGTGTTGGCCTACTGCCCTGGGTTATTTTGATGATTTGTAATCTGGGATCTAAATGCCAAAGCACAAATGAAGCACTTCAAATTCATGTTAGGACAAATGCATGTAAAACCTTCACTCACAATCAATTTTTTTGCTCCCTTTGATATGATTTACTTTTTTTATATTAAAATCCCCCCCCTGGCCACTTTCTGGGGTTTTACGGCTTTATGTCACTGAACTGCAAACACTGTGAGCTCTCATGGTGCAATGCTCACAATTCAGTGCAATCAAGTTTACATACAACATGTACATGCAGCCAAGTTGCTGTCTTATCTCAGTTTGATTTACAGCTTCAGGACATTGTCTAGATTTGCTCTTCTTAATTATCTCTGTGGATTTTATTGTTTCTGGCCAAAAGCACAGTCGACACCATGGTAAAATGCCAAATCACTCTGCATGATTCACTGTTTTATATACAACTCATTTTGAGTCAATAACAACTTCACAGTTATGCAGTGCGAATTGTTCTGACGCTAAAAGTAAATTACTTTCTTACGCATAATGAGAGCAAGAGTGCATTCTTTTACGCACATACACACACACACACACACACGCACACATGCACACTCTCACACACTCTCACACACTCAACATCTGTGTTGTTGTTGCTCTGTTCTCCAGTGGACAGGCCTGGTGTGCTGGTGCTGGAGGTGCTGGAGGTTCAGGAGGAGTGCAGCATGCAACTGGCGTACTGTGAGCACCACCGGCCTCCTGGAGAGGGCCACCAACACAGTAACCCTCTCTCTGAGGAAAAAGCTTGTATGCTGGTGTTGTTCAACAGAGAGACTGCTGCCCAGCTGAGTCCTGCACCCAGAGATATCATCCACATATACCCGCCATGGTGAGAGGATGCAGTACATGTCATGCTTTAAAATCCCACTCCACTTTAAAATATGTTTTGCTTATTGTTACTTCACCTGGATGTTCGAGCTTCACTGTGCAGAATGATGCATGTGCAGAGTTTGAGACTATAATTCTTTTGGGCATTTCCCTTTTTATTTAATAGTGACTGTGGATAGATAGGAAAAAAGGAGAGAAAGTGGGGATGACATGCAGCAAAGGTCCACAGTCAGATTCAAACCTGGGCTGCTGCAAGATGCTATGACCTCTTAACTAGTTTGGAGCCAATGTTGTGTCCGGTATGCAACTTACACAAGTGTGATAAGGAAACTTGAAACTTCCAGTGGAAACGCACTGAGTCTGGACTTTTCATTAATGTAGGAGACATGTTGTTGGTGTTGTCAGATGTCATTGTACATGGGAAAAACGTATCAGACACAAATTCTAATTTAAAGCAAGTTCAAGTTTTTTTCACATCTGTCTAAACAAAAATCACATTTTGCTGCAATTTGATTTGAATATTTGGTGCTGCAGGGCAGTTAGCAGGGTCGGAAAGGTCTTATTATTATGAATATTAATTAATCTGCTAATTATATTCTTGAGTAATCATTAGGTTTATAAAATGTCTGTAATAATAATCTACTGATCAAACTTTCACTTCTGTTTTTTAATTTTGACAAAACCTAAAAAGTTACACAATATGAAACTGACTCACTATGCGCAGGACTAAGAGTAACCGCATCTGGTAAAATAATGCTGAGGAGACATACTGGTTGACAAAATACAACTCTTGAATATACATTCAACATTGAAAAGAAGTTTAAAAATAATTCTGTAGAACTCAGAATTCTTTTAGGAGTGAAGTTTAAAAATTTACTTTTCTCAGCTCACAATAATAAGCAGTAAAGGCCCAGATGTGAGGGGCGTAGAGGTTAGGAGGGGGGCAGAAGTTTTTTGTGTTTTCGTGATTGTTTTGTAGTTGGAGTGAGGCGGTGGTTGACTCCAGCTGTTGGGAGTTTAGGTTGAGTGTACTCTGGAATATCCAGGCTGGCGGAAGCGCAGAGGCCTCCTCAACGCTCTGACGTCACCAACAGCTCCAGGGAATGCTTCACATTCCTCTTCCTGGCAGTAGTTAGGTCATTTCCAGCAAGCCGGGGAAAAAAACACAGGATTATTTTCTGGAGCATTTGGGAGCAGAGTGGTTTGGAGCCAAAGGCCTGAGATTGAAAACACATGGTGGTTTGAAAGTATCTCTGGCTTTAGCACCTCTCCTTCCCTGTTGTATTCTATTCCTCAAGTCACAAGATCAAATACACTAACTTCAGTCCAAATTACTCTATCAAAGAATTATTTCTCTTCTGAACAAGCATCCTTAAATCTTTTTTTGTTTTACGTAAATTTAGTTCAGCCGTAATAGCATTTGGTCTACATTTTAAATTAATCAAGATTTTAACTAAAAAATAGTCTCTAATTAATAACAAAACAGTCATAACCAGGAAACATTGATGACAAGTTGAATATTTTCCAAAGAGATAATTAATATCCTTCAGCGACTGGACATACCGATATGGGAAAAACCTGGAATTTAGAGCATCAGGGCGTCTGGGAAAATTCTTATCAGTTTCCTGTGTGGCACTCATAAGGGGTTAAACTCCTCCACGATTCCTGCAGTGAGTAGGTTCGCTCCACCCACCTCCCACGCCTTGTTGTTAGTGGGCCAAGACCTGAGCGGAAATACCTGCAGGGATTATTCATTTACGGGCTGTGACGGCAGCAGCCGGCTCCACTCCTTCGCTTGGATACCTGTCTGACGATGACCTCTGCCCACTCACCTGTTCACAAAAGTATCACACTTCCTGTGTGGGCGTTGTACCTGTTCTTGTGAACTGCATGTTCCGCTCTCTTAACGTTACAGTATGGCTGTCATTGAATAACTCATCTCTGATCAGATGATGGAATGATAAGCGTTTTATCAAAAGTACAAATACTCATGTACTGTCACGTACTACAATTTCATGTGGTGCAGGTGTAAAGATATGTAAGTTGGTTGAAATGGCACTTATTATAATGGATTTACATCCTGCTAGGTAATTTAATGCATAACATTGCATGGTATTTTATAAACTTAATAGTATGTTTTAGGTTGGTATTAATCTGAAAGTAGCTAATAACTTCATCTATACCGTTGTTGTCACTATATTCTCAAATACATGTTGTGGAGTAAAATGTGCAATATTTCCTTCAGAAATGTAGTGCAATATTAGGTGGCATAGAATAGAAATACTCAAATTAAGTACAGGTACTCCAAAATGATACTAAAGTACCGTACTTACTAATGTAAAGTAATGTTAATGTCCACTCAATTTCAAGAATAAATTTCCATTGTAAAATAAAATGGCAGTTTCAAAAGCCACTGTTTGGGGGTGTTTTTATGGATACCTAGCTAGCACTGCACATATTGATCATTTGTATTATGTATTGCCATTTTCAAGTAAATATTTAGTCTAAAATGTTGAAAATTGTTGTGCACCTACTCTGACTAGGAGTCCATATTTCTTTTACCATACGATTCATTGAAAGACAAGCAGATTTTAGAAGTGTAACCAACAGACGTTAGGAATGTTCACTTGATACATTACAAAAATGATTGAATGTCAGAATACCTGCGTTATCATTTTCAGTTAAGTGACTAATGGATGAGTTGTCCAATTGTCTGCACAAGCATGGTAAAGCATACAGTATGTACTGGATGTGGCAGATGCATAACATTGTATTAGTCTTGCTTGGCTGCAAATAGTGAAGAGGGATAAAACCGTGCCATGAACATGTGTGTGTACTTGAAGGCAGCCAAGAACAAAAACCTACAACAAATACTTTGTAAAGACTACATTATCATTTTAAAACTTTATTTAGTTGTTGATTTAACACTATGAGGCGTTTAATTGTGTCCACCCTCTTTCTAAGTTGTGTGCTGGGAAGTTTGAATATCGATTTAAATATTTTATCTTATGAATATATAATCGTAATTGTTTCTAATGAATGAAGTATGAATGCTCCGATTTGATTTGTTAAAGGACACCGCATTTACACTGACTCTTTTATATCAATGAGGATGGACTAAATATGAGAAACACCTTTCTAATGGAATACAATTCAACAGAATGAAAAACTACCGCCCCTACAATAACCATTAACACCTAAATAAAGACATCAGAACTTAAACTTTGCAAAGATTGCATCAACTGCATTTAGTTTGATCTTGGTCTACCTAAAACTGTCAACTGAGGGTATATGATGATTTGTCTTATGAATTATATTCCCTCCCTGTTTTCCATCTATATCCTAACAATTGGTTTCTTCCACTTCATCTATGTGTTGTTTTTTTATTTCTCTGTTTCAACTAGACTAGCTCTGACATGTTGGGAAGGTTCCACACACTATTATCCTTGTCACATATGGATGGAATTAAGTTGTAACTCAAACCTACCACAAACAACGGGCCATATAATTATCTGGCTGTCATTCAAGTTGTTTTATTCTCAGGCTTAGTACTGCTCAGGTGTGTGTCATTCACCTAGAGTTAAAATTCTTCACCGGAAATGTTTTTTCTTAAATTTTATGGAGAGAAGTTCAGCATCTCCTTCTTCGCACACAGATGAGTAGAATATGAGTAGGTAATGGTTCAGTGGGTAAAATGAAAAACAGGAGCACTTCAGGTCACACACATACACTGTCTTTGCAATTGATTTGTTTTTGGTTTTTTAATTAGTAATCTCTCTGATTGTGACAAGTGTTGAAGTGTTTTTCCACACATGATGTCACATTTGGAAAGCGATTTAATTAAGCTGTGCAGAGCTGCGAGGTGTAGCCTTTTATGGTTTAGCTCTTACATGGAAAATGCATCTTTTACCTCAGTAAAAAAGGACAAATGCATCTGTTGCGTATTTTCACTTGTCTCGGAAGAGGTTAACGTTTTTGAACTTGTACTCTGCACTGGGTGGTACCTAGCAAAGAGACCTGTGGAGGTGGTACCTTATCTGAGTTTGACATTCAAAAGTCTCGAGCTCTCAGCCCCGTGCGTTTGTGCAATAATCTACTCCATTGAATGTACAGTAAAAACTGAGTCTTTGCATCTGTTATCAACGAAATCACAACCTCAAACTGTTTATTATTGCCCAACACCTTAAATATGTTTAATTGTAAATTCAGTGTCCCAAACTCAGTAAGAAAGTGCAGAGTCAAGGTGTAGAATGCAACGAAAGCACTAAAACTACTGCTGTACCCCGAATCTAAAATTAATGAACTTAATCTCTTTGCAGGCAAAGTCTTTCTATAGAGGGTTTCAGCTGTGACATCATTCTGAACACACACTTCAGCCAGAAAATCTACTCTGCTACCAAACCAGCCAACATGTCCATCCCTAGAGGCCTGCTCTCAGCAAAAAGGTGCCGTCCGTATTCTTTGTGTAAGATATTTGGACTACTGGAGGAATGCAGGACCACAGAGGGGATCAATGCCAAACATGTGCGTATGCATTGATATCATTAGAATAATGTGCCTTTCATTTCATTCCCAATTCAAAATGTACTGTATTTAGTGTATTAGTTCATAGTTTGTGAGACATCAAACTAACCTTTTTAAATCTAAAACTCTTAAACTCTGTCACTTACTGTCAGTGCACATTTAGTCACTATGACAGAAAAATGCCATCAGTCCAATAAGCTACTGGCCATAAGGCTCTGCTCAGGTTTAGTTGTTAACTTGCAAAATACTAAATTGAATGTACACATCAGGAAGCTTGTGTCAACATTTTTTTTCTTTTCGAGTTTTATTACTGTGTCATGCTAAACATTTAGTCCATCCCACATGGGATTACAAGACACCACAAACTTATTAAGCAAACGTCTTCCGGTCGCATATACAAATCATTCGGCGAAATGATACAAATACAAAAAAAGTAAAGCTCTGTTTCCTTTAAGTAAATACAGATAAATTCTGTCTGAAAAACATCATTAGCCATGCAGCTTAAAGAAAAGTTAATGCTTGAAAAAACTGCTCACTCCCATGATGTGTGTTGACAACAAACTGTATGCAAATTACTGTGTGATGGCATAAACGTGAAATGAGTCTTGTTTGTTTATGTCTAATGCACGTACACAGAACATAGGGATGCAACAAACATTTATTTTCGTGTGTGTGTGTGTGTGTGTGTGTGTGTGTGTGTGTGTGTGTGTCAGTTATTTGGTTTATATCATATCAGAAAATATGCTTATTAGTTTCCAAATCCAAGTTGACCTCTTGAAATGTATTGTTTTGTCAGTCCACAACGCAGTCTCATCATATGATATTTAACTAGCACAAATAGCATTTATTTATACTTGAGAGGCTGAAACTGGCATTTAATCTTAAATAATGAGTAATCAAAATACTTGCAGATTAATTTTTTGCCAATCAACTTATTGATTATTTCACAAAATGTTGCAGCTCTAAGGTGTAATACATAATTTATATTAACTAATGTCTCATTTCCCTCTCTATCTTCCCTTCAGGTTGTGGCCTCCAATGCTCTGTGCAGTTTTGGAGGTCCAGGAGTTTTAACAAGACACTGCCTTTCTCTCCTGGAAGCTATCGAGGGACTGGGCCAGGCTGGCTGTGTGGGGCAGGACGTGGAGGTGGTGGTCCAGAGAGTTTACTCCATCCCTGTGTCCATCCTCAAGCCCAGGCTTCCCACCAGGTTTTCCTCAGGTCCTCCTGCAGAAAAAGGCAAAACCAGGTATTGTTGGAACAGATGATAATTGGCAGCACAGTGAGGCCTTTGGTTTGTCACCTGATACCAAAAGGGGTAAAAAAATAAATCACATTTTGGGCCCTATTTTAATGATCTGAAACACAAGTATGAAATGCCAAACGCAAGTAGCTTTGTGGGAGGATCTCGGGCGCTGTTGCTATTATACTGGCAAGATAACTGACTCTTGTACCCCACGCAAATCTAAAATAGGTTGGTCTGAAGTAGCTACTTTACTTTATAGGTGTGGTTTGGGCGTAACATGCAATAAACCAATCAGAGCTTTATTTCACATTCCCTTTAAAAGCAGATGTCCTTGTTCCATGGCAGATTGCTATTATAATGGTGGATTTGCTAGACTCACGCTCTTACTACATCCATGGGCGCACGCCAGGAGCGTTTCACAGCCGAGGAGACAGACGTTTGCTATGATTTTTCTTTTTGACAAAATGTAATTAAAGAAATGTCACAAAAACATATTGTCCGATGTTTTGGACTCACTCACGCTGAATCACAAGGTTCTGAATGCATGGTGATAATTTTGCAATGTATTAGACCGAGATTACCTCACAATAGACAGTGCAGCTCTTCTGCCTATTCTTTCCCGTGCTACTGCTGCTGGGGTATTTGGGTTAAGTGGCATCGGCACATGCAGTTCAATATCACATCGCCTTAAGTCCTCTAATAGTTCCTCATTTATCTCATCAACACATCCAAGATTCATGGAAATGTTGTGTAAAACAAGGTCATATTTTTCCTTGTATTTATGTATGGGTTGCAAAAATTGAAACTGCTGGGTCCGTGAGATGAGAGAAACAGAGTTTATGTGCGGTGTGCACACTCTACGTTACAGCCAAGCATGTGTCCTTAAAATAGCATTTGAATAACGCGCCACTGACTGACTAGGTTTTTCCTGGTCAGTTGTGGAATTGTTTTCTGAAACTGCAAAATAGCACTTGGGAACGTTTGCGCCGGAACACGCCTCCTCTTTTTGCTGAACCGAGGGAAAAGTCTGCTGTGGGTTGGGTGCAATATAGGAATGATACATGCGTCGGTGTACAAAGTCAATTGCGCTGGGTGCAAGATAGGGCCCTTTTATCTTCTTTTTATGCTTCTCTCCCACAATATAAATTACTCTTTTTATTAAAAAAAAAAAAATTTGCATGCAAAATTGCATGCTTTTTGCCTTGGTCTCAGGCCTTGGTGGCACAATGTGTGTAAGTGGTTGTGCTATTGTTCACAGTGCAGTGGGCCCCACAAAGTGCTCACATTGTCTCCAGCCATATGGCATTGCTTGACAAAGGACACAAACATTTCTAATTGAATCCAGCTTCTCTGCGAGCCATTCTGGCCAATTCTCGGGAAAGGAAGCATGTTTTCAGAATCTTGTGCACGAGCAAGCCAGAGTTGAATTGGTGCCCACACCTACTCCACTGGGTGGAACAGGTTTGCAACAGCTTTTATTACCTTAATGCTCTAAAGGAAACGGCAAATATATTTTATATGGGTGTAAATATGTCATGCCTCTCAGTCTCAGCATTACAGAAATTGTTGGAAGTTGTGTTTAATGGGGCAAGATTTGTTTTAACTGTGGTTTATCGGAAGTTGAATCCTACACGTTATCCTACAAAATGATTTGAAAGCTTGAAATGATTAGTCGATTTTCAAACAGTTAATTCCGACCTATTATGATAATAATCAGTGAAGCCTTTTTTTAAGAAAAATGAAAAACAAATTGCTGGTTCCATCCTCTGAAATGTGAGAAATTTAACCTATTTTATGTCACACACAGTGGTGGGCAAGTTACTTCCAAAATGTAATGCATTATTGATAAAAGCGAAAGGATGACTTTGCAGGTAGCTTGTGACTTTCTCCACGTGATAATCAAAGTCTCATCTTTGACCACTATATACATCATAATTCATTCTGATAAAAATTTAAGTGTAAATGGGCTTTATTTATATAGCGCTTTTCTAGTCTTAACAACTACTCAAAGTGCTTTTACAGGAACAATTCACACACACCTACACACTGTGGCCACCGGCTCATCAGATACACATTTACACGCCAATGGTGAGCATTGGGGGCAGGTCGCGGTTCAGTGTCTTGCCCAAGAGACATGGGACTGAAGGGCCAGGGATTGAACCACCAACCTTCCTACTGGCAGGCAATCACTCTACCACTGAGCCATAGCCGTGTATTAATGTTAGCCAACATGTAGCAAGACTAAACATTAATTCCCAACATGTTGTTATCTGACAGTTGCACGGCAACATTGCTGTCGGCACTGACAGGACATAGATGTTAGCCACCGTCTCTGGTTCTGGCTCTGACCACGGGGACAGCTCGTTTCAACGCAGCTTAAAAATTTTCTGAAAATGATGTCCATTGCAAATATATCCGTCTCTGTCATTTCAACCACCGAATCCAGCAACAGGAAACCTTTTTTTTCTATGCCGAAATGTTTCGCGGGTTGGTGATTTCTTAAAAAAACAAACGCCACTAAATGTTGGGTTAAAATGCGTTGTAAGTCGCATTATTGAGATTGTAACGGGTATAATATTGACATTTTATTAGTAATGCATTATATTACTGAGTTGCGGCAAAAAGAGTTTGACTGTTGGTCGGACACAACAACACCTTTGAAGACCTTCAAAGGAAGACATTTTCTGACTTGTTATTGACAACGTGGTTAATCAAGAAAAAGACACTGAGCAACATTTGTATTAATTTTAAGATTTGTTTTGGTTACCTGGTGAAAGTAAGTCCAATATTCACTCTCTTTTAGCTCTTTTTTTGTCTCCACCAACTCCTGAAGGAAATATCTGGCTCTATAGCTGTAGAATGCACCACAATGTTCACCAGCTAGTCACTAACTTTGTCTGTTTGGGTTTGGCTGTAGCGCAAAGCAGGTTTATCAGACCCTTTAGCTGAAAACCGCTGCTTGTTGTGACTGGAAACAATGCTGATGAGAGCAGCTAGATGTTGTGGGCTGTAAAAACGCTGAAAGACGCTAAAAGTCAAGTCTTGACATAGTCAAGTCTTGATCCTCGGCATTATCCTCTCCATTATCCTATGTGTGACCAGTCACATCACAAGTAGTTATTTTTTTCCATTGTTGATACAAAATATTGATTTTTGCATCTTTAAAAATGTCCATTCTTATTTTATTAGTCCATATTTCTATCCGGTGATAGTTACCTCTTTAAAAGACTTGCGTTGCGAGCTCTTCAAAGCTTCCTGTGCTATTGAAATAACTTAGAGGTTTCCTTGAGTGGTCTTGTTGTAGTTAATGAATCAGTGAATGTTCTATTTGAAGCAAATCCAGCGATCATCATGACCTTTAGTTGCCTGGCCCTCCTCAGGCTTGTTGTTATAGTTCATTGCTGAGTAATAAAAAACAAGGAAAAACATTGGTTCCTCTGGGAAGCAGCTTGAGGGGCACTCTGTGGTGAGGGGAGAGCCCCGGTCAGCTGACAGGCTAAACTAAATGAGGGTCGTAATATGACACTTGATCCTGCCATGCTGCTTCTGCTGGCTGGTAAACAAACGCCGCCCTCTGACCGGAAACACTTCAGCCCCTCC